>JBCAUI010366404.1:0-14778 GCA_038406195.1 Haplosyllis anthogorgicola | reverse complement strand
CCACATTGTTGAACTGACCTACCATGACCTTTTTTGCAAGTTGTGAAATGAATATGTGAGAAGTTATGGGACAAAACATCGCTACAAGCTTACAAACCATATAAATCATCTATTCTAATTTCACAGTTGCGTTGGGCATCTCAAAACACATCATTTTGACGGGTCACATGCCTATGTGCCAATACACATTGAAAAAATAAGCAAGAAATTTCACTTTTTCCATTTCAGAAAATTTTTGACATACATAGTTTTGATTAAAGTATGGGGTTGTGACCCCTCATTAGAATTGTCTGGACAAAAGAATGTCTGTTCTGAAGGTTTAAAGCAAGTCCAGAAAATTCTAATGAGGGGTCATTACCCCATACTTGCATCAAAACTACACGTCAAAATTTTGTTCAAATGGAAAAAGTGAAATTTCTCACTTATTTTTCAATAAGTGACAAACGAAACATAGGATGTGATGTCAGAATACACAGAAAAGGTTGTGGTAGGTTAGTTCAACAATGCAGAGAAAGTTGCATAAACAATTTTTTTTTTGAAATTTGAAATTGCACGTTTTGTTAAATAACACAATCAAATATGCATGGATTTCTTTCAAACCTTAAGAACAGATGTTATTTTGTCCAGACAATTCTAACTTCTATCAAAACTATTCATGTTGAAATTTTCCTGAAATGGAAAAAGTGAAATTTCTCGCTTATTTTCAACAAAACATAGGTGTGACCTGTCAAAATGATGTGTTTCGAGACGCCCGATGCAACTGTGATGTCAGAATAGACGATTTATATGGTTTGAAAGCTTGTAGTTCCAAGTGTTTATCATGCCCACGCCGACGCCAACAACTACAACTACAACATGGTGATTGGTATAGCACAGCTGAAACTTTCAGCTGTGCTAAAAACGAGAATTATCCTGGCGGCTAAAAAGTCTATCGCTGGAAGAGTGAACAAGTTTGAACAGAGTTCACAGCCATGCACCCTGACCTTTCCTACCTGGTTCCCGGTGCTTTTTTTTAGCTAATGGACGTTTTAGGTTACCCATTAAAGAAGTCTATCGACGCATGTGCGATAGACTAATGAGGATTTCATTTGCTCAATACACATTCATTTCGATTATTTCAGGGTCATTAGGAGGAACAAGTACAGGTGGCGGTATGTTTGGATCCACACAAACACAAGGTACATCACTTTTTGGAGGCCAGGCAAGTAAGACCTTGTTTGGTGGTGCAACCACGACCACAACAGCAAGTACCGGATTTGGAGGTGGGGGGTTTGGTACCCAGAGTGCAGGCGGTTCACTGTTTGGTGGTACTCAACAGAATAAGGTATGATTATGCACTAATATTTTAGATTGTAGATCCACTTTTCATTCTAGTTATCAGTTTATATTAAGTGAATAGTATATTTTAGATTTAAGTGAAAATGCTTCCCAGGTATGGCTGGAATGTCGTCAAAGCTTATTTGTTAAATGGTGTAAAAAGGTCGGCAAGAATTGCTTTCTTTTTGCAGCCCGGAGGTTTATTTGGTAGTACCCCAGCCAGCAGTCAAAGTGGAGGATTGTTCGGTGGAACTCCAGCATCATCATCCGGATTTCAAGGATTTGCTGGCAGCACCGGTGGATTTGGTGCTACTGCTCAGGCTGTAAGTGCAATTCTTATTAACAGATTAGTAACCGGAATAAAATATTGATCAAGATTCGGTTCAAATACTTAGAAATGTTTTTACAGGATGTACCGAGTTTCCATATTTGAATAATTTCAACATTTATGCACAGGGTGGAGGCGGATTATTTGGAGCTAACAAGCCGGGATTTGGCACAACGACCACAGCATCTTCATTGTTTGGATCTCAACCACAGGCCGGTGGAATATTTGCTAATAAACCTACCACATCCACAGGTTTTGGATTCGGAACAGGCACAGCAACCAGCACTGGTTTTGGTAAGTTGAATGAAGCTAGAAATTCTCCTGTACAGTTACACAACTGCATACTTGGGTTGTGTAAAAAAACCCAAAGAAATGCATTGTTAACCCAGTCAAACAAGAACTTTCACTGATGAAATTGGATCTTTATTCTGATTTACAGGTAACCAACATCAGGGAGGGTTGTTCGGAAATAAGACCGGTTTTGGTGCTGGAACAAATCCTCTTGGGGGCACCACGGGATTCGGAAGTCTAGGTGGCACAGGGTTAGGCACTGGATCAACGCTGTTCCCGGGTACAGCAAAACCCACATTGGGAGGAGGCCTGGGAACCGGATTCGGTACCAGCACAAGTAAGTCCCTGTCCCTTAGTACTACAACTAGTACAATAACAGTTGCAGGTACTAAAAGTTTAGTACCTATTATACAGGATAAAGAGAAAAGTGGTGTTAACAAAGGTAAGTACAATAACAGATGACGCTCACATAGTAGATCACATAATTTATTAGAGAGTGCCAAAGCTTAGACAGTAGTGATGTGTATCCATAGAGTGAGAGTAAATTTAAATTCACTGTTCAGATAGCTGCGGTTATAAAATAGATAAACAAAAGAGCAAACAAGTGACATACATGTCTTGTGTTAAGTATTCCTTATGACAGGACAGTAAATTGACAGAATGGAAACTTTTTTTTTTCAGATTTTGGAGGACTTGGTGGAGTGGGTACAGGCTCGATTGGCTTAGGAACAGCAAATCCTGGAACTATTGGAGGGTATATATTTATATTTATGGAGGAAATAAAGACATACTGTAAAAGATTTGTAATTAGTATGCAAAATCTTTAGAAATTGCAAGCAAAATCTTATTTATCGTCTATAAAGTAATACTCGTTTGTTAGCAGGTCAGCAGATGCAGCACAACAGTTACAGCAGGCTCAGATCCAGCAACAATTGATTGCTCTAGCAAATTCACCATATGGTGACTCACCTTTATTCCGTGATGTTAAACTGGTTAGTATACATTTGTATACATTGTATACATTGTAATATTTTCGAAGAGAAAAAGATAACAGCTGATTAAACTGCTCATGATAATGTATCTGTTTTACCCAACAGAAATCGATAATTACTGAGAAAGCAATAGTTCAGGGAACAGTTTAACGTCATTCAGTAACATTATTATCACTTTTGTGTCGCATGACCGTTATATGTATATTTTTATGTCAAGGATGATAAAAAGAAGGAAGATATATTAAAACCAACGAATCCCGCCGCACAGAAAGCAGCTTTGTCCGGTACATCACAGTATAAAGTCAGTCCCAGACCTACAGCAAAGATCAAGCCAAAGCCGATACAATCGCTGGTCAATGGAAAGGTACATTCCATGGTCGTTTTTGTGTTCTTATTTGGTAATACTTCTCCAACAGGTATGCAGGTTTGAAACCCTATTGAACAAAAAGCCTCATCTGTAAGAAAATAAGTATTTGTGGTGATGATATCAAGAACCCTGTTGAATCGTGCACATGTCTAACTTAGTTTTCATTTTTACTTTTAGTCGCAATTATTTGATGGTCTAGACGATGAAGATTCTTCCTTTGGAGACGACACTTTTGTTCCAAGAAAAAGTGTTAAGAAACTAGTCATTAGGAATTCTAATAGATCCCTGGACCACAGTAGTTCATCTATGAACAGATCACAGATGGATGACAGTCTTGTGTCACCTGTTGATGTTCTGCCGAATGTGATGACCAATGGAAGTGACAGGTATGTGTCTTCTTGTCCTTTCATAAACATACTTGAGAGAATAAGAAAAAGCGAGAGAACACAATTGCATAGCCTTGACAATTAATAAAAGAAATACCGTATTCCCTCTAATTATGGCACCGGGTGCCAAGACCAATTTATGAGAGGGTGCCTTAATTAAAAGATTTATTTAATTATTTTTATTGCATATTTTTGTTAATTATTCTTTGTGATTAGGAATGGCAACCCTGAAGACAACGTCGATAGTGGTGAAGCAGATGTAATACGGGGATCCAAAGATATTGGTAACGGGCCTGTTACGGAAACACCAGCCCCATTGTAAGTTTATCTCCATTTCATGTCGAAGGAAAATATTTATTACATAATATATGTAATCGAGCAACGACGAATTGCCATTTTGAGGAGTTTATACTTTTACTTTCATTGCAGAAGGAATCAATTAGACAACACAATGGCGATGTTGAACGCCAAGAACAGGGCGTTGTCTGGAAGAGACAGCTTTGAGGAAGTGTCGATACTACAGCCGCCTGAAGAGCAGGTAGTGTACACATCAGTAATCTGTTTATTTTATGTCTTGTTTTCATTTTGCAATAACATTTGAACGTGTAATTTTCAGGTGACAAACATACTCGTGACTCATTCTAAATTTTCAGTGAAAGCATTTAAAGAGCGAGCGGATCGAATCGCACAAATAGTGAATGTTTTCAGTAGAAAATGACTACATTATTCTGATGGTGACTATAATACTGTTTAGGAGGAGACTCGACCACCTCACCCAGCGGGTATAGTACTGACTCGTCCAGGGTACTACACTGAACCACCGATGGATGAACTTGCACAGATGACAGATGAGAATGGAAACTGTGAAGTGGAGGGTTTTGCTGTCGGCAGAGAGGGATATGGAAATGTTTTCTTTGAAGGAATCACAAATGTAACCGGCCTAAACCTTGATGATATAGGTATGTAAATTGTGTATCAGTTGAAGCTCGTTTTTGGAGTTGCCTTGAAGAACAATGTCAATTTGTATTGTCTGGAATGCATGTTTTAAGATCCACAAACAATTAAATGTATCTTCTTTCATTTTAGTTCATTTCCGTCGAAAAGAGATCACAGTTTACCCAGATGATGAAGCTAAACCGGCAGAAGGTGAAGGCCTCAATAAAAAAGCACAAGTTACGCTCGACTGTGTGTGGCCTAATGATAGAACTACTAGACAAGCAATTAAGGTAAAAACTAGGAAAAGACAACAGTTTACATCTACACAAACCAATTATCATACTAAAGTTTTTACCAAGTATTTCTCACACAAAAAAAGCTAATTTCCTAGCATGGAATATGAAGGCCATTGTATGACACTGACATAGTGATAAGTAAATAACGCACGTAAATAAAGGAATTAGCGTTCTGATGTGTGTAAAAAAATCTTGTTTACAGTAAAGTAGTTTTTTGGCTCATTTGGCATGTATGCCAATGAGCCTATAGAATCATGATTTGTCCGTCGTCCGGCGTCATTGTTGTAATTGTCGTCGGCGGTGTTGGTGTCTGTGCACATTTACCCTGAGCACACTATTGATCATAGAAACTTCATATTGCACACACCTATGTACCTATATCCCCTATGAATGCCCAGAAAATGTTATGTTGCTGTGGCCATTATTCTCAAATTGGCAGCCATATTTGTATTTTTCTTTGATCTTCCTTCTGGACAGACATTTAATGGAACAAACTTCACATTGCACCTATGTACCCTCTTTATTTCTTGTAAAAAGTATATTGATGCTGCTTATATCTTTAGTTTGGCAGCCATATTTGTGTTTTTCATAGATCATATTGGAGATTTCATCTTAAACACTTTATTTGCATCCATGTGATATTGTGACTTAGACTGTCTTAGTATTTTGATAATGCCAAATGAGCTCGGGTCCATCTGGACCTATTTTTTTAAACATATTTAGGATCCAGAAAGGTTACAGTTGATGAACTACCAGGAAAAGATCGAACAGGCTACGGCAAAAATTGGAGCCAAGTTCATAGATTACAGACCGGAAACAGGATCTTGGGTATTTGAGGTAAGAAAGATTGAAATAGATGACAAAACGCGTGTTCAATTTTTGAAAAGAATAGCAATACAAACACGAAAGTGTAAAGTACACAAAGTCGAATGCACCTCGTGGTGTGCCATTGCTGTGCCTGGATACTTTTTTTTTTTTAATTTTTCTATTGATGTGCCTTGTACCTCACAAAATCTATACCGTGATTTAACAGTATTTTTTTCGGTGGACTACATAGCTACAACGTTGTTGTAGCAATAAACATGACAGTAAATGTGAAAATGTATCAATTTTAGGTGAAGCATTTCTCGAAGTATGGGTTGGTGGATGATTCCGATGAAGAAAACGAAAATGTGGAAACTGACCCGAAGAAGCTGAAGTTGTTACAGGAAGAACAACAAAAGCAGCTAGCAATCCAGGTACACTCCTCCTACTCCACACGCTGAACAGACTTAGTACTGGTGATGGGAACCTGCCCTGTGCAGTGTTCTGATTGGTCGGAATTGTACCGGAAACAGTGTCCATTGTATGTTGGAACAACTCTATTTGCAAATGGTACAAAGTGACATGCTGTCACGCGCGAGTTTGCTTGTAGCTGTGGTTATGTTGTAGGCAGTGAGTGTCTGGTGTTGTATGAATGATTTGGCTGCTTTATGAATACGCTCTAGAAGATTAATAAGTCGAATTTATATGCAGAATCATTAACTGTGGAATGTTATGATTATATGCGCCGCAATTAGACATCCTGTCAACTGGGAAATACATAACCGTGATATATAATGCAAACATGAAAATAGGGCCGGGTACATGCAGGAAGTGGGGTCAATTGTGCCCATAACACTGAAACAACAGTATTACATAAAAACGCGTGATATAAACATTACAGAAACAAAGAACAACTATGTTACAAAATTCATTTATTGTGTTGAGTACAAAATTATTCAAGAGTAATGCATCTCGCTTGTATTTAGCTTTTTCTAAAGGTAAACCCTGTTCAATTAGCTAAATGGAGTTTTGTTATTGTTCACGTTAAATAACATTAAGATATTACAGCTATTCAGAGCATTACTTGTTGCTAAATTGTTGCACAATAAATTTATAAATGTTTTAAGAGAAAGAAGAAATAATTAGGTTTTGTTTTTTATTGCCATTGGAGAGAATGGTGGTGGTTGTGTGTAAGTCACTCTCCTGTGCTTCAGTCTGTCATTAGTTAACGTCTTTTAGAAGTAAAATGTAATTCCCGGTGAAAAGTTATCATACGAATTGTGCTAGACCCAAAATAACGTAGAATCTGGTATCCAGATGAAAGCACCCAGTGAACCTCAGTGTAGCGTCCTTTATCCGCTTTCAATAGAACATACTATGCAGAATGATTTCTAGTAAAATAAACTTTGTACAGGTAAGTTTCTAGCATTGGATTAATGGTAACGGTAAAAACAATTGCCGATGTTCTCTTTGAAATAATAGTATACGAGATCGACAATATTTAAGTGCAGAGAAAAGACATGCAAGCCAAATTTGTAAGATTTTAATACTCAACGTAATCTTATTTTAGAAACAAAAAATACACTTGGAAAAACTGAAAGCAGGTGAAATAAACAAAGAGCAGCTGACTGATAAAGAACAACTGCAGTTAGAAGAGGGCACCCTACCAACACAGCGGGGCAAGCAGCCAGAACAGCAACAGGGCCTCCTGGCTAAAAGTCTGCAGGAAGAAGGTGAAGAGGAATTGTACAAGATTAAACAAATTTCCGCACATGGCCCACCCCAACCAATGACCGACGACGATAGTGATATGGCTGACATCATGAGAGGAAAAATTGCGGATGATGATAAATATGCAAGTAAGTGCAAAACAATGGATGCAGTTGACGAAAACGTTGCCACGCTGCTACACCTTCATTACACGATCAAAACCTTGATGATGGCCTCTACCATCTTATATTTCAAATAAAAATTGTGGTGTAATTTCACTACACTATCACTTTCATTACTCTGTCGAGGGGAAAAAAAACAAGTTTATACTAAAGACCCTGTATTTCAGTGGAAGATATGGAAGAAGACGGCCATATACCAGTGACACACAGACTGGCGTCACATCTAGGTGTTGATGCACAACAGGTTCAAGTGATGAAAGCTTCGTTTTTTGCCGATGAAGAGGATGACGAAGCAGGTACTGTCTATGATACGGCTATTTGAGTGTATGACCACTTGCCCAAAGAAAGTAATAGCTTTTTTTTTTACACATTTAAATGTGAAAACGATTTTTTTTTTGGAAATTAGCAAAACAGAAAAATTGCCTGCAATTGGCATACAGAACTTACGTTATCATGCTGCAAAATATGACTACATCGTACGTCTGATCTCGCTTTATTTGATATAAAAAAAAAATACAGAGTGTACGTCTTTTGAGCTCAAGCTGACTTATGTTTTTTGTTGAACTAAATTGTAATACAAATGCAAACAGTTTGTATAACTTGAATTACAAATGTGATTAAGACCTGAAATTAAGAAACCTGCTCTTGTAGGAAGGGCCACTGCTATGCCACCCAGCAAGAGAGGATTAGGCGGTTCTTTGTTCACATCGTCTGTGATTCCAACCTCACGTTACGAGAAAGATGTGGCTGCTGAGCATACCATGGAGGATGAGGAAGATGATGTAAGGGAACGAGAAGCACATAGGAAAGAACAGTCAATGTTTGTTAGCAGTTTTGCAAGGCCGGGAGTGACACAGATTACGAAACCGATGAGTCCCATGAGAAGAACGGTCTTTCAGGAAAGGAAGGCCCCTTCACCAGGTAAGCTGGACTGAAATATGATCATGCAGAGATTAAATTTTGAATTCTGTTTTCAGGACTTTGTAAAGATGTTCATTGCAAATAATGAGTTTATCGTTTTTTCTTTTATCTTCATATTTTAGGTGTCATTCAACCTGTTGCTCGACCCCTTGTTCCACCTCCTGCACCTGAGCATAAACTCATACCCAGTGGTATGCCACAAGAACCTAGAGTATGCAAGGTGGTTGGATCGCGCATTATGAGGGCCATTCCAGCATTTGAGGATTCTGTGTTATACAATGAGCAGCATATGTCAATGGATGCTGGATTGTTTCATGGCAGAGCATTCCGGGTAGGATGGGGACCTGGATATACATTAGTACATTGCGGTGCAGCCTTGCAAGCTCAGCAAAGCAGTAAGTTTGTTTCCGAACAGATATCGAATAATCAAGAACCAAGGAGATCATATTTGGTATTGGAAAGAATGTTACAATGAGAGAAGTTGAGGAAAGAAGTAAAAATCTGAATTCTGTTGTATCTAGCTGAGCAAGACGACAAACCTCGAAGCTACTTAATCCCGTCGCATCGACATCAAAGGAGAAAGAGATTAGACACAACCCCGTATCAAGTCAACATGGAAAAGATACACATTTGTACTGGAACGCCAACTGTTGATCCAGTTATCACTGTAAGTGTATGAATTTGTGAAAATGTATTTTTTCCCAAGCAGGTATAATTACAAGCACAGTAATATTATTGCCGTTACTTAATTGAAACGTTGATTGATTGGTCCATGCCAAAATGAATTGTGCAAGTGTTTAACAATGTTTCTGCTAACTTTTAAAACTCGGGGACACTGTCCCCCAGCCCATAATTTAGGGGGTCCTATTGCAATTTATGAGGGTCACACACAACGAAAATACTGGACAGCAATTCTCAAAAACAGTTTTAGTGTAGATTATGTGTGTAGAGATGAAATATCATATAATTTAATTTGATTTCTAAATTGTGTAACTTCGAAAATTAATCTGGGAACTTTTACTAGTAATTTATGGGGGTCACTTGATAAATTAAGTGCACTTTTAGCGCAGGTACGTGTAGTAGCGGAAACACTGGTTTAATGGATTATTTGCAGTACATAAAGTGCTATGCTATTTTTTCTTTCAGAATATGATTGAAGACTATCTAGAAATTCAGTTGACTCACAGCGAATGCAGTACAGAGACAAACTGTCCAGTTTATGTACCACAACTTGGTGTGGAAGAACTACACAAGTTTGCTGAACAAGCTGCTAAGCACTCCGAACAGATTGGTAAGTTAGGTTGGTATTACCTTCCTTGTGTTTCCTAGTTTATAAGCCAGTTCATGATACCATCAGTTCACTTTCGTAAGCAGCAATTTAAGGTAATGACCACTTAGTTAAATTTATAATACTGTGTGTTATCGATAACTGTATGAGGAAATTTTTTGTGATGAAACCTTTGATTTTATTGACATGTAAAACTGTATATATTCAACATTTTATGAATGTCATCGTTTTTATTTTAGGTTCACATCCTGATGCTGACACTGTACACCATACGAACCTCGTGATGCAACTGTGTGTGGCACTGTGGGGAACTTTACTTGAATTCCAGCACGAGATAGGTATGCAAACTAAAATATGTATGAAATTACCTCGGAGTCAAGTAGAATGACCTCGACATACGTATTGCCATCGGAGCGTATTTTAAAAATTGTACTTGTATTGATTTCAGATGTAGATAAAACATCGTACCGCTATCACAAAGCAAGAAGAGAAGCATTCTCACGATGGTTGTCTTCAGCTGCCAGTAGAAGAATCAAGAAAGAGGTTCAGGACAATAAATTTAAAGTATGTAGATTCGATTGAGACAATTGAAACTTTTTGGTTGTACATACTGTAAATTTGAAGTGATTTACATTGTTTGTGCATTGTTAGACTTAACTGTAGAAGGATTAAAATTCGATTAAAATAACACATTTTGCCTATTGTTTTCAGGGAGAAAACCATATTATTGCTGTTATGTCCTTATTGAGTGGCAATCAGATATCGCAAGCCTGTAGACTTGCACAAGAAGCTCACGACCACAGACTAGCACTACTTGTAGCACAGGCTGCCGGAGCAGATTTCCCGAGAAAGTTGCTTGCAGAACAATTACTGAACTGGAGTGAACAAAAGGTAAAAGAAAAGAAATTTAGAACAGCCGGACAGCTGTTTATTTCCACTACTAAAATTCTTAACCCGTGATATTTATTTTTAAGCAAATCTTGATTCGCATTTCTGTTTAAAGGCCGATCAATTCATAGAAGAAGAGAGATTGAAAATATATTCTGTGTTGGCCGGTATGATGGTCTGGAAGGCATCAAGAACTTCTGTAAATACGTGCGAGGATTTAGATTGGAAGAGATGTTTAGCTATTCACTTGTGGTATGTATTTATTCCAACGATATTTATTAGAAATATCCACCATTGTGCGTTGTCCTGATTGCCATGTTAGTTCGGGCCTAGAAGCATGTAACTTTCCCATACGAAAAGAAGACACAAAGCAAGTATGCATTAAATTTACCGAATGTTCCGAGAAAAGAGGTTTGCAGCAAAATGTCCTAATGTGTTGCATTAAAAACCGCCCAAGTTCTAAAAATTTGTGCACAAAATGACCTCGCATTGAAAGTAAAACTGAAATACATACCAATGGCATGAAATTTCTTGCAGGTTTTGCTGCACACCATCTGCTACCATATCGGATGCCCTAAGAGTTTATGACACGTCTTTCCAAGGTCATGACAGTTGGGGAAAATATGCTGCTGCTCCTTTACCACCATATCTAGAAGATAACATAGACTTCGAAATAAGTATGCAGAAGCCAGGTTTTGACAAAGATAAACATGTTGTGTATGACACCTGCTATCATTTACTTAAACTTTATTCGGATCGGTCGCACTCACTGGAGCGACTACTGGCCCCGACAACATCAACCCCTGATCATCTGGACATGAGACTGAGTTGGTGTTTATGGAGGGTTCTACAGGCGCTGGAGTACACACAGATCTCAGAGTATCATGCAGCGTGTATGTGTAGCTCCTTTGCTGCTCAGCTGGAGACTCTTGGATTGTGGCACTGGGCTGCATTTGTCTTGCTGCACATAACCGATTACTCCAGGTAAAATAGTAAAAAATTAGAGAGAGATTTTCTTACTTTAACCAATCTACTCATTGCAATCACCTGGTAAGATGTTGCATACATTTGTGAAGTGTCACGAATGCAGGCATGTTTTCAGTTTAACTGTTGTAAATATTAGAGAAGAAGTACAGTGATGTTATTTCGAAAGTATTTAATGTATATTTCAGGAGGGAAGCGGCGGTTAAGAAATTACTTGGCCATCACGTGAGGTTGTCGCACGATGAACAGTACCTCACAAAGGAGTTGTTTGTCCTAGAAAAGCTTCAGGTACCAACACAGTGGATACATGAAGCCAAGGTAAAAGTGCAGTTTCGGTATTATGGTATCAAGCAGAAAAATGATAAGCTTAACGTAATTATGGACGAAGAACTTCTGTGATGATCTCAAGAAAATGTCTGAAGATCAAAGTAATTACGCATTGCTATAAACAACTTGTATTCCTTTTGGTAGATCTTTGCATTGTCTTGACACAATATTTTGTTTTTCCTACCAGTAATATATGAAAATACGATGAATTTGCAGGCAACAAGAGCAAAATATGAAGGTAGATTTCACGACGAAGCTTGGCATCTACTGAAGGCTGGTCGCTGGAACGAGAGTCATCGAATACTATTGAGACATGTTGCACCTGATGCCATAATTAACGGTAGGTACATGAAAGCAGTAGGTGTTGGTACATGGAAAGGTAATAATCCATTGTCATTGAAACCGCAAGTGAGTGAAACTGAATACTTTATGGCACTGCAAAATGACATCGTAAGATGTGTAATTCTTTGAGAGCTATAATTTACATGTATGTTGTCGTTTATAGCGAGAACATTTGTCAGTAAGTACAAAATAATCTTCTTCCCACAGTGTTGGTTTTGAGTTTACCTGGAACATTTAAGGTGGTTCTGAAAATATTTAAAGCAAAATGTTGATTAGGTCAGAAATTATTGTAATTTATGCAGCCAACAATTTGCTTACGTCATGTTGGTGCTTTACAGAGGATTACGACTACGTGAAGAAATACTTGCGTGAAATGGCACCATTGGAAAATAGCTCATCAATACAAGACTGGAGCACCGGTGGAAAAGTCTTCCTCGATTACATTACTATGGTGGAAACTATTGACGAAATAAAACAGGTACCGAAAGTTAATCTTTGTAACCGGGTTAAAGGAGTCAAGTTATTCAATCAATAAAGCAGAACAAACGAAAACATCCGATATAATGAAACACGTGTATTTGTAGGGAGCGGTTGGAGTGTATGAATTGGAGAAGTTACAACCCGAAGTGACATCGCTGTGTTCAAGAATATCAAAGCTAGATTGCCGTGATGCTAAAGACCGGTTAGGATTTTTTGAATACACGGATAAAGAAACTCCCTTTTTCTTAGAGCATTTAAGATCAGAATTGTTCCCGTAATTAATCAGAGTACTATTTTTAATACATTAGGTTGTGTCAAGCGGAGATGGCAAAGAAAACAGCGACCCTGATGAGGACGTTACTGATGTTACAAACTTCCGAAACACATCCCGAACATCAACGACATGTGCCAACGAGGTACATTACTCAAATGCTTTTAAGAAAATATCAATATTCAAAACCCAATATATGATGGTATTTTTGCATGTGTCGAGTCCATTGTGAAAGGTGAATCATATCGTGAAATTATAAACGCATTTTTGTTTTCTTCCATTACCCAGGTTGCTGGCCCCTCATCTAAGCAAACTACCGATGCCAGAAGACTACGCACTAATGGAGCTTAAAGACTTAACACGAAGTTATATGCTCGAGGTGACACAATGACCTCGATTGAAACGAATATAGCTATTAAAAGTACAAAGGTGCAGCAGCGTAATGCCTGAAATTTTATTATTACAAGTGGTCAGAGAATAATCAAGATGTCAGGACAATTGTTAACAGTAATAAAGATACATAATGTGTTCAGGTCCAATCGGATATTATATGGTTGCAAAATTTGTTGAAAAGTAAAATGCCATTATTTTAAAATGGCTTTGCTATGTCGGCTCAACTTGGGATGTAGGCTGACCCACCGGATGCCCGCTGGAAGGTGGTTGTGAACCGTATTGGACGAGCGGTTGCGTTAAAAGAGTAATAAACGTGTTAAAAGAAAACATTTCCTTCTAAATGGTAGGACTGTTGTGAATATTGCGTCCAAATCCTATGTATCTTATGATGCATCTTATTTTGTATATTAGTTTATCAATCCTTGTGTTTTCAAAAGATTTTTCAATTGTTTTAAAATGCCATTAAACAGAGAATAAATATCTTCTGATTATTTTGTAAAACGTAAGAAGAAACAAGTCCATTAGTTATTCCCTAATTTGTATTTATATCCTACAATTTCTAATGTGATATTTATTGTCTGATGCTTAAAATACGGAAAGTAAGGGTGTGCGTGATATTTGGTAACGGACGAGTGAGTGTTTTGTACATGTGTAAACGAACAATATAAATAAAGAAGTACAAATTGTAAATGCTATATGGTTGCTTGTTTATTTGGTGAACATATGAAGAAAGCATCGAAAACGAATGTTGTGAAGTACCGTGTCCTCATGGTCCTGAAGGAAATTTACCTTGTTTAATCCACATTAGGTAACTTGCTGTGGTTTCGATATGAAAATGCGGAGTACCAAATTTGTGATTCTTTGTATCCCAATCTCAGTATAAAAATGATGTACAGAGCAACATTTTCTCACATAAGATTAATTTTGCTGCATAAAAATTATCAATTACACAAGCGATGAACAGTTAGGTGAGAATGTGAATATTAATAGGAAGATTTCTTATAACTTTTCGTAAGATTTCGCAGGGGTATGGCAACTTTTGTTGGCTCATCACCTGGTAAAGTGTTCTAGATACAAAGGGACGAACGTATTGGCAAAATCTACAAATGTTACCCAATATTTCGTTAGGGGTAACATTATTGTGAAGTAAGACAATATAACGTTCAACAATTTAGAAATATTCGAATCAATGTTTCAAATGTAGTGGTAAAAATACCTATTTCACGTTAATCAGCGTTTTCCCCTTTGTTATAGTGGATTATGCTGTTGCGGGTA
>JBCAUI010366293.1:0-14781 GCA_038406195.1 Haplosyllis anthogorgicola | reverse complement strand
AATTTATCTATATAGTGCTGTTGTAACATTTGTCGTAACATGCAAAAATCCATGATGTGTAATACGGAAGTCTTACCGTTAAATTTCTTGACATAGTCACGAGTGTGAAAACAAAAACAAAAAAAATAAAAAATAAAATAAATATCTTACCTCGACCATTGTTTTCTTCATGATTGTTTTTATCCACTTTTAAATTATTGTAACAAACTTATCCAATTTCCTTGCAGACTAGAATTTATTCATTGTGTTATTCATCTGACGTGCACAGACACTTGGTGTAAATGTGTCAACGTTTAAGGTCTGTTCACGCAAGAATGACATGCCTATTCAGGGACCCTACAAGCTCGTGTGCATCTATCCGTAAAGTAGTCCTTTTCGTGTAAGGAGATTGAATATTGCGGTGTTTGCTTACTACGGCCCATCGCCTGGCTGCATCGCATCAATCTGCACTTTATCCTACATCTTTATTTTGCTTTCAGCACCCCCCAAAAAAATATATACATTATTTGAGTATTTTCTATAAGATTATAAGCCACTAAATAAAACTCTAAAAATTATGTGTTGCTTTATGCTAAAGTATTAAGCTAACTGACATAAATTTAAAATATATTTATAAAGTAACAAGCAAAGATTTCAGTTCCCAAAAGCTGATCATTTGATTTTGCCCGGACCTATCTGAAAAAAAAAACCATGGGGATGTTTAGAGTAGTAGTTGGCCGCAAGGTTATGTCATACGATAGTGTTTCCCATGTGTTGTCTTCGCTTCCCTGTGGGCCAAATGTCAAATGGGCAATCTGGGCGGCAACTTTTCGGCATGCATGCACGGCATGCACAGGCGTAACCTTATGTAAGGAAATTCCTTATTCGGGAGATAGAATCGGATTAGGAATCGTTTGCATGACTGGGATTTGTCGGCCAGTTAACTATTGATTTGTAAATATTAAGTCAAATTTTAAGACAAATGAAGTCCCATGCAATGATGAAAACAAATTACGAGCCCATAGAAAGTCAATGGGGGTGACTTCTATTCATTGGTTGGCACCAAGTACTGACAAAAGTAAGAACAGATTTGTGACAAACTATGTTTCAGTCGAACATTTAGTAATCATAGATCCGACTGAAACATCTGTTATAAATATTACATACTTAGTTTTGTCATTATCTGTTGCCAACCAATAAAGGAAAATTGCTTCCATTGAATTACTATGGGCACGTGATTTGTGATTTGTCGGATAAACCCCATTCCGCAAACAAATATCAAGACGATTCTACCCCCGGTTATTTCTAACAATTCTTTTTTGTCTCGGGATCCCCCACATTTTTATGCAGAACCTTCAAAACAGTACACGGAATTTGTATTAGTTTGTGAACAATGGCGCATCAAAAACGCAGTGTGAAATTCTTATGTCCTCTCTTTGTACTGTACGTTTCGAAACTGATACCAATTCCGTCTACTGTTGTTGTTAGGAATAAATTCCTGTTGATATTTGTTTACTGGAGACTTGATTATTTCCAAAAAATGTCAAATGCCAAATTGAACTTGTTCTTCATTTATTGTTTATTTTGAAACTAAATGTTATTAGACAAGAAATAAGTAAGATCCCCTACTGTGTCCGTAAAAATCTCTAGAAAGAGGAAAGTGATCTAAGTGGCCAAGTTGGTAATGATATTATTATGTAACTGTCCATCTAAGGGAGCATACAAATTTATGAGATCCAACGCCAATTCTTTGGAAACCTGTAGCTGTCAGGTCGGCGTGTAATAAACCTTAAAACTGGCCCTTTGGATTACAGAAAAGAAAGCAACAGCAACAAAATATATGTACATTTATGTTCAAATTCTGAAAGTTTGGACAATGCAAATATATGAAGAATGACCATTGATACAAGAAAACAAACCTGAATTTAAGTTTTAATCTGGAAAAGTATCGCACGTTCCTTATTATTTGTTCATATGTATAGAAATAGAAATAGAATTCAAATCAAGAAATTTCTATTAAATGGTACCGAACAAAAGAGGAAACAAAAAATCCACACTGTGCTTTTAAATTTTGGCTCTTAACTTTTAATAGGAATTTCTTGATTTGAATCATTAGAATCAAAATGGACAGAAATAGCAACAAAATGAACTTTAGTAAGGATGGCTACCCCTTCCAATTTTGAGAGCCTAACTACAGAGAAAAAACAAACATAAATTTCCAAATAACTTTGAAAAATTTCATACTTTACTTTGGGATAAAGCTTTACAATAAATGTTCAAATATTTCGTCAGCCTGACTGTTCAGCATACCCACCAAAAGCACGACGTGAAATTCTTTTGACTCTCTTTTGTTTAGCAATATTCTAAATTGATAGAAATTACATGAGCTGAACAACCAGTTTTAGAAGTTCAATATTCAAGTAAAATCTGAACATAATTTTCTTCGTCGAGGGCAACGGTACACAATTCTTACATTTGGTATCATCAATACAGAAACCTCTAAACCGAAGTCAGTCTGCTCGAGAGGCATAAGTCATATGTAGTCTCATTACAAAACTTGAACCGCTGTTGTCGTCATACGCCTGCAAACCTATATTCATGAAGGAACAGTATCAGATTTCGTCAATCGTTGAAGACACCTCGCTTTATATTACATTTTTTACCTTAATAAATCCCATATCCAGAAGGATAATAAATCACAGTAATACAAGTGTGCAATTCCCAACATGGAGTAAATACCTGTTATTAAAACAAATATTTTGGACAAGAAGTTACTTATATACACATATATTGTTTATGAGTATTCTGCACGCAAGGGAGCAAATATTTTGAAATAATTTATCAAGCAGACTAACCATAACCTTACGACACATGGAAACTACCAGTAAATTAGAAAACATCGATTTTCTCTCTGAGAAATCTCTCAAAGGTTCGAGTTTTTTTTTTATAGTTGGCAATTATCTATTAACATTAAATCAAGCATCATTCAACAACAGATGCCGAATAAATTTTAAAATAAGATACGTTTGTAATTTTTGCTTACAGAATATATTGGCTTACATAGAGCTTGTGCGGATGGAGATTTGGAAAAAGTAACTGAAATTCTAGAGAATAAAGACGATTTACATATTAACAATATTCAGGTAAACATTGCAAAGGACTCAAGTAAGAGATTTTCATTTATTTCACGTTCAAGAAAGCATGCAAACTGATATAAAGACAGACAGTGAAATTTTATCCAGGCCGTTACATAGAAATCGTATCAATTGCGTACATAACATATGTTAGCGAGTACCCATAAGGTACCAAGTTAAAGTTCTCATATGACGTTTGTGTACTGGTACTAGCCATAAAGGGGTCACTTGATGTTTTTCTTATTTCGTTATGTTTGCTTAATTGGACAAATGAGCCATTATTAATCATGTAACATTACGAATATTAGCAATTACACAAATAACTGTATGAACTAGTTAGGTAAACAAAAAGAAATTAGAAAAACGTCATCCACGCCATACTTTGCAATCATAAATTGATAAAAAATAACCTCTTTATTTGTGATGTGAGGTTCGCCCAGAGCAGATTTAACCAGAAGTGACCTGACGGAGCATGACCCTCATGCCATATTTAGAGTTTGACTTTTTCACAGAATTGTCTGAAATGCCCAGCAATGCATGTTCAACAGTCCAGGGGTGGGGGGGTCCTGGTCAACTTTTTCACAGAATTGTCTGAAATGCCCAGAACTGCATTTTCACAGTGCGGAGGGGTAGTGAGGGTGGTGGGTGGTGAGTGGGTGTCTGTTTTGGCCATGTTTGGGACTTAGTCCTTGGCAAGGATGAATCAGGGTGGGACAACACCCTTTATGGCACTGAATGCCATGCCAAGGGATCCTTTAGCCATCTTGGGGTCTTGTAGTGGACATCCAGGGGTACCTGGCTGTGAAAACAGTATATTGATACCATTTTTTCCCTTTGTGCCAGAGCTTGCGATGAGATGGGTTCCCTTTCTGCCATGAAACTTTTCCTGGAATTGTCTGAAATGGCCAGAAATGCATTTTCTCCAGTCCAAGTGGGTGGGGGTGGGGTGGGGATGGTGTGAGGGGTGGAAGGGGGGATCTGTCCTGGTAACCTTTTCCCTAGAATTGTCTGAAATGGTGGGGTGGGGGTCCTTGTCAAATTTTTGCAATGGCAGCAGAGAACACAAATGTAGATTCCGTCCAATACATAGACTCTCCTGCTGAGGCATGAGGGTCAAATATAGCAAATATAACTGATACTTTTGCTTCAAATGGCAAGTGTAATGTCACGGTTATGTTTACTGTATCAAATAAATGAATACTTGTTACCTATTTTATTGGCTTAAGGAGGATGTAACAAGTTTACATTTAGCAACAGCCCTACAGAATGATGTCGCATTCTTCAATGTGGATGCATTGCTCAATAATAAAGCAAATGTCAATCAGAAGAACCAACCTGAAATGGACACTCCCCTGATACTGGCTGTCAGGCATCTAGATACACCAGATGTTGAAGATGTGGTGGTTTTACTACTAAAAGAGAAAGCAGACGTTGGTTGCAGAAATAAGGTAACAGAAAGATAACATCATGGTGAAGAAACTTACCCTACATATAATTGATCAAAATGATCACATGAAAAAAAAGTACAACTTTCTCGGCGCTTGCTTCAATACTATATTAACAATTATTTTGCGTTAATGTTTCAGCATTTGAGAAATGCTTATGACATAGCTCTTGAGAGGGGATTTTATAAACTCTCCTGGATGAAGAATGGCCTTTAAATGAAGCGATAGATTTCTATGTAGAGAGAAACAAAAAACTTTTTGGGGTAAGATAAGAAACAATTTATGGGCACTGCTGTAAAATGGGTGAGGCCACAAAAAGATGAAATCATCATTCTATGAAACAAAATGATCCAGGATGATCCAGACAACGAGAGGACCATGAAAAAAATTTGAATAAAACTGAGGAACAACCAATCTTGCACGTACACTTTCTTCAACCTTCCTCACTGTCAAGAATGGCGGGTGGGATGGTATCTAGACCCATTTGGATCTTCTACGCATGTAGATGACCATTGAAAAGAGAGACAGAGAATCTACATTCACATTCTTTGATTACAGGAACCATCAGAATGTTCACATGGTGATGTGAATTTGCAAACGTTAGCATAATCAGTGTCATATCCGCAGGTACAAGTACTCGTGAACTCATGTTGCAAAAAATCCACGGATATATTTCACAAATCTTTTGTAGGAGAGACTTATAACGGCAATTCAGGAGGGATCTTTCGTCAAGTGTAAACTTTACATACAACGTGGAGCCAATGTGAACTATGTGAATGAGGTAAATGTAGAGAGTAACTTCCGAGATGGCAGAGACGGGTTAAAGTATGTCAGGAAGGTAATTGCAGGGGGAAAATATTAATACCATTTCCAATTCACTTGTATTCATTGAAAGATTTTAACATAAAAATTTGCAAATAATTTGCCAATTCAAGAAACGATTTTGAGCCCTGTTCAACTGCTTTCTCAAGATATAAATTTCATTGATTCCTTGTACTTATTCTTCAGCATGAATCCGCCCCAATTCATTATGCCATCACGCATTACAGTGATGACAAAGAAAAACTAGTGCGATTGCTAAAAAATAACGGATTGAATGTGAACCTTACCAATTACGTAAGTTTATTTCGGATAGTATCGCTCAATACAGCTTTGTGTTTATTCCTATTTCTATGAAATTCTATAATAAAGATCATATCCAACTCAGACTTTATACTTCACTTGGAACAATTAAATTTCACGACGCTTTTTCTCTCATTGTGAAAAAGCTTCAATTGTTTTCCAAAGGAGCCATAAAGGAAAATTTCACCTTTCGATCAATTACTAAAACGGAAATATGTACAGCTTACTGTATTGGTAGCGCAGGGGTTGTTGTACGCATAACAAGATTCATTTATTTTCCACTGTCCCTAAAATGAATTGTATCTCTTCTTCTGGTCACATTAAGCAAAGATCCATAGCATTTGTTTATTTTTAGGAAGGTGATACAGCCTTGAATTTAGTCATTAAACAAAAACAACTTCGCGTGGATAAAGTGCAATACAGACTAGCTGAGATACTGCTTGAATGGGGTACGGACCCAACTTACAAAGATCTGGTTTGTAATAGATCTGTTATTCTCTGTACAAAGACATTAATGAAAGCAAGCATAACCTTTAAATTTGGTTCATTAGTATGTATTTTATTCGGAAAATATACAGTCATTAAGTTTCTTTTACTTAATAAAAAAATTAATTATGAAGCAAACTACAAGCATGATAGACGACAAGCATCTTGTGATACTTGTCCTTATGCATAAGGACATCCTACTAGCGAACATACTTTATCATCACACCATCATTAGCAAATTTACCGCATTCGTGTACATTTCATATAATTATGAATTATTTTATTTCACGCACAGGATGGCAAAGACGCCACCGATTTAGCTGAAGAAAGAAACTATGACGACATACTGGAGCTCCTGGGCAGAACGGTATGAATAACAGTTAGATGTTGTCCTCTGTCCCATGCACTCTGAAGTTTACATCCATCTGACTGAAATGTGAAATACTTATTGTAGAGGTTTAACATTTACGAATGGGTAATTGCAAGACCAGTGGACAAAATTAGAAAGGAACTGGAAAAGAAGAAATGCGAGGATATTAACAACAGTAATGAGGTTAGAAACATGTTATTCAAGGCTTGGATTCAGAATATCTAATATTATTGTATTTGCCTGCTTCTACTAATCCTGGTCATCCCGAAACATTCATTTGGTTAGGTCAATGATACTTCAGATCTAGACTTAACGGTGGATATTCGTACAATTGTATTGTCCATTTATGGTTATATGTCACCACATATGATTCTCAAATGACATTGGCGGATTTGGATAATAAACCAGGAAGCCCTCCCCCATACGGCCTGAATTTCTTCAATTTCACGCAAAAATTACATGGGCGGTAATAATTGAATATTGTTCGAGAAATCCTGGGCCCGCCAGTCTTTTTGTGTACCAGTGTAATCAGCGACCTGGATACGTATCCAAGGACCGGTGTCTGTTCATTTCAAGTTTTTTTTTGAAAATCAGTTGGGAAACAATTGAGGTCTTTGTTCAGTTAGTGTGTCCAACAGATACAGAGAACTTGTAACTATAGATCTAATTGTGCACTGTTACAGGCTGGTCTCTATCCTGTACATTTAGCTACAGGAGGTAGAGAAGGAAATATAGATGATACCATTGCTTGTGTAGATTTACTTTTGGAACATGGTGCCGACATTGACGCATAAACGAAGGTTTGCATCAATGTTTTTGCATAACTATATGGCAGATATTATTTTGTAATTCATAAACTTGAGACTGTTTTTATTTAGCGCGAACATTTTTGTTCTTTTAGGGAAAACACACAGCTTTGCATATAGCATGCGAAGCTAATGAAAAGGAAATTGTTGAGTACCTAATAACAAAGGGTGCTAATACTAATCTGAAAAATGACGTAAGTAAAGGGCCACATGATTGTAACAGATACTTTACTTAGTTGTATATTAGATCTAACTTTTTCTTCCAGTGCCCAAAACAAGCTGCATTCTTTCAAGCGGGAGAAATGTGAAATCAAATGAACTAGAGTCTAATATTTTTATAATTTTTATGACATCATGTCATTATGCTGTGAAATTTCATGGTGAATCAAATTTATCTTCTCCGGAATCCACAAAACACAAAAACACAAAAATTTCATTATCATCATTATCACCCTTACAGGAAAGTCTAACAGCCTATGAGATGGCAAAAAAACTAAATTTTCACGACCTTGCACAATTCTTGGAGGAAACTAAAACAAAGAAAGACGTATTAGATGCATTGATGATGAAGAAGAAAAAGTCAAGATGGTGTTCCATACAATGATAGACAACAAGGGATTTGTTGCCCTGGTGGGCAAAAATTCGAATCTTTCACACTTTAGACCTTGAAGTCTAGTTATTTATTGCTTTGTTTACATTCAGTATGTCATCCTTTTTACTAAAGTACTTTTGTACTTGTAGACTACTATCATTTACTTCTGGGACAGCAGGACACACACATACTTGCATTATATTGGAGAAAGTCATTTCAATTCATTGGACAACAGCAAAAAATAAAAACATCAAGAAATAATATGTATTCCCCCCACACATACCCACACACACATGTATGCTCAGTGTGTGCATGCCTGGTGTGTGCATGCCTGGTATATGCATGCCTGGTGTGTGTGTACCCAGTGTGTGGGTGCCTGGTGCATATGTGCCAGGTGTGTGCATACCAGGTGTGTGTGTGCCAGGTATGTGTGTGTGTTGGGTGCATATGTGTCTGGTGGGGTGGGGCAGGGCTGGGTGGAGCCCCATCACTTTGGACTTTGAACTGCTGCCAGATTTGCCAGTGTTTTTGTGGCTCTAGGATCAGGCCTAAGACCACAAAGAATCTTTCGCATATATAAGTGAAAGATTCAATAAGAATGACACAACAAGACTATTATTGCCATCAACAGCAGCAACAGTAATACATTTAAAGAACATTTGTCTTTTAAAACACAACTTCAATACTTTTATGTAAGGATCGGTGCTTTGAATTCAGTGGTGTGACCTTGAACTAAACACAATGACCTTGATTCTCAAACTTGACCTGAATATTATGAAGATGTACCTCCATACTAAAGCTTCTACATTGTGCAGTTCAGAAGTTATAGCACAAAAAGACAGATAGACAAACAGACAGACAAATATCACTGAAAAGATTACCTTCGTGGATATGCGGACGGTAAAAATATTCAAGTACATGCACCAACGGAGTAACTGTGATTAGTTATGCTTCTGCTGCCAACAATCAACAAGATGTGATAGTTAAATGTTATTTATTTAAACAGACGCAAATTCATAGCACACAAAAATGGTGTTGTTGCAAAGAAAAACTAAAATACCGGTAACACATATTTTAAATACCTGCTAAGCTACTGTATAATTTAAATCTTGATATTTCCTTGAGTTGATCTTTGGGATCATTAATGCACATACATAAATTAGAATATATGCATTGGACTTGTTCGTATTTATTTGACCCACTATCAATTGCATCCCATATAGCGTTTTATTAAACTCGCTGTTGTCCTGTATCCATGTAATAGTAATTTGAACATTAGATCCCAATTTGTGTCGATCTGTATTGGAGTTAACAATGGACGAAAAGGAATATTTTGATGCCATAGTGGTTGGAGCTGGTGTCATCGGCTCATCCGCTGCTTATCATCTGGTCAAGAATGGACAGAAGACTTTGCTTCTTGAACAGGTATTGAATAAAGGACGATTTCATTGAAAAGGTTTAATTGAAAACATGAGCAGGTTTTAGTAATAAACCTGCCTTCAGAGCATGGGAATGTTAAAAATGCTGGAACAAAAAATTTCATTTTTTTTGGAATTGACTTTGTCTGCCAACATACTTAATTAGTAAAGTTCTTGTTTGTATTATTATTTAACAAATTCTTATACTAATTTTAAAATGACAGCCCATTACTAAAATTCATATGTTTTCAATTATTAATGTTAAGAATCTTTACAGTATTATTTTAGGTATATTCTGTTAGGATACTGGTCTCTTAATAGTCAATCAAACCCCAGTGCTCTCACAGTTAAACTGTAACACAAAACAATAGTGTTGAGAATCAGTTCATGACCCCAGCACATCATAACAATAGACAATAGGTAGTCAAACTGTTCATGTTATAAACTTCACAGTGTACTGTCAGCTATTTCAGTCAGCTCACGGTATTGATCATAACTTCATGTTTTGACGTCAATCTATTGTCTATATGGTAGGGGTGTCAAAAGTTAACCGAGCTGGACTGGTTAACCGGTCTGTTGCTTGTACCGGTCCCAATTGGTGATGAACCATGGACTGTGGTCAATCCTGGCCACTTGTTCGAAAGACTTTTGGCTACTGAATACACTTATTTTTCTGCTGCTTAGTGTTAAATTTTAGCAGACAAGACCAAAATGTTCTTGTCTTGGAATTTAATTTTGTTGGTCACATAGTAAGCACACATAATTACGAGCATCAACTTACAATTTGTTGAACATTTTTCAATTATTTTGGCACTTCTACCAAAGACTGGGCCTGACCGGTTAACTGGTCAAACAGCTACGGTTAACCGGTCCTTGTGATCAGCACGGTTTGACACCCCTACTATATGCAATGATAAATATATAGGGAATAAATGCATTATTGCATACCACAACAAATTTGCCTGATATCAGTTGGAAATCTGTGAACTACTCTGCTATGAGTCAAAATAATCTATTTAGAGGCCAAATTCTAATTATTTTTCAAATAAAACTTTTCACATTCATATTTTTGCAGTTCCCATTACCGCACATTAGAGGGAGCTCACATGGACACAGTAGGACATTGAGGAAAGCGTACACAAGTACACAATGGTATTACTCCAGGATGGTTCCCGATGCCGTACAGCTGTGGCGAAAATTAGAAGAAGAGGCTCAAGCCAAAATATTCAAGTAGGTTAAACATCAGGAGAGAGCAGTAAAATCCAGCCAGTTTTAGAATAATGAAATTAACTCTTATTCTTATTTCGAATGGTTACCAAATTCACATATGAAGTTGCACGTGATTACTGAACCAGAAAACTTCTAATGTTGGCAAAAGTACATGTACGTTAAACAAGTACAAACAAGTGAATTCCTCACATCTATCGCAAAGCTATTTTAGGGCAACATGTTTCGTACACTGTAATTGTAAACAAGTGGTTCTTTCAGTACACAAAAATCGCACCTGAACTTAACTGTATCCTCATGTACAAAACTTATACTATTTTTGTGTAATATTTCGGACGCAATCTCGAAGGCAGTTCCTCACAATTAAATTGGTTTACATTAGTATCAAATACATTGTGAAAAAGAATAATAAGAGAGGACAAATAAATGTTAGGTGAAAGGTCTTTAGGTAATGTTATACTTTCTAATTAATTATAAAATTTAATTTATATATATCCCAAAAAGAATTTATAATGGACACTTCTGGTCATTGTGAAGCTATTTCTGACACATTAACGATTTTTACCAAGACAGATCTTGTTTATCTCTTATCAGTCAAATCGGAGTCTTGAGTGTCGCTCTTCATCCAAAAACTGCTGAGTCGGCGGAGAAGAGCATGCAGAAGGCTGATGTGAACTACGTAAAACTGGACAGTACTCAGCTACGTCAGCAGTATCCGATGATCCGTGTGTTCGACAATTCAAAGGCATTGGTTGAGCCTGATGGTGGAGCAATATATGCTGATAAGGCCGTCGCATCGTTTCAGGTTAATATGTTTACTATCGCTGTGCGTGATGTATTTTCAAACGGATTGTAGATGAATACATCTCAAGAAATCAGAAGGATTTCGTAACAATAGAAATTTACGCTATGTTTGTTTTTCCGAGAAAAAAAGGCATGAAACCACTACCGCTCATTCTTTTAAATAAAAAGGTCCTTTTATGAAAAGATTTTTTAATGTTTTTCATTTAAGATGATTCTGAATTTTGCTGAGTACGAAATATAACAGCTTTTGAAATTCCTAGATCTATCAATATGAAAACCTGTAGAACAAAAGAGAAAACAGAAGTATTTCATGTTGTGCTTTTGAATTTTTATTGCTCGAAAACTAATGGGAATTTCAGGAGATGTTCATTTTAGAAAGTGAGCCTAAAACAGCTGCTATGTTGAAATATTCCCAAAATGAATGAAATACCCCTGGCTGTTCCGTTACAAAACACCCAATGGATTTGTCACTCTATGGGGATTTCACACTAGAAGCTACCGTCCTCTACACATGCTCCATTGGGCATCAATAGCAATTCTCGATATTGCGATAACATTCGGACCGCGCTCCTTCAAAAACAAATACATTGGGTGTTCTCTATTGGTAACCATTTGGTTCCAATAGGTACAAGTATCCAGTATTTAAAAGTCTTTCTTTTTTAATTCTTTTAACAGAAGATTTTTAGACAAAATGGAGGTGTCATACACGAATCAGAGAGAGTGGTGGATGTAGTGCCTGCTGATACAGTGACGGTGAAAACTAACAAGTCTGAATACAGATGCAGTAAACTAGTGATAACCGTGGGAGCCTGGGCTGGTAAAATGTTGAAGCCCCTCGGGTTACATGTGCAACTACAGGTATAAATTCAAACATTCTTTTGAGAACAATAAAACGTTACTTCGTTGCGTTTTTTCTGCAGCAGTTTAGCGTGAATTTCTATTGTTCCCGACTTGATTTTTCGTTTTGAAAACAATAGAAACTTTTGTAGAATGAAAGAAACGGGGTGAAATTTTATTGTTCCAAAATGTAACATTAATCCTGAGCTGAGCTTGACAGAAAAGAAATTTTCACTTTTGATCAATAGACACTGACGCATTGGTTTGTTTAGCGCGAGTATCACATTGCAAATTACAAGTTATCAATGTGGAGATCCTCCAGCTTTGAAATCCCGTTTTGTTTCCCATCTCCCACTTTAATTAACTGAGAAACAGAACTACGTATTGGTAACAACATATCATTTTCATCTCAATACAAATAATGCGTTATGAATACTGTCATCTTACCATCACAAGGTGATTATCGTGTTGGATTTCCTGACAGTAAGCTAATGGAGCTTTCTTTCTCGGGCGTCAGGGTGCAGCACCTGACGGGCCATAAATCCAATGTATATTTTGTATTCTGATACTTCTGTTGATTGCACGCACCTTTGAAACAGCCATGGAGAGTGAGTGTTCTGTACTGGAGAATGAAGAGACCGTGTGGACTGGAGATAGACAGGTTTCCCATCCTGAGATTCATTCACGCTGCGGATGGTCACACTATTTACTCCGCACCCTGTGCTGAATACCCTGGTATGATGAAGGTTCGTGGATTTTCCTTCAAAAACGTTTAAACTAATTGACTCCCAGTAAAGACGGTTCCGAGAAATTTACAAGGTTTATCATCACCTCCATTAAGGTTTATTGTCCATCACATGCTGCAGCTTCATTCTTCAGAAAGCTGCGAAAGGACAACGGTGATTTTTACGCCAGATTACCAGAAATTGAGATGATACCCCTAACCGCGTAAATAGGCTTTAGTTGTCCTGTATGATAATAAATTGGATTGAAGTTACATCAGCAACCTAGTAACAGAATCAGAACAATAGAGTTTTGTGCATTTTAGCATTGCTGGTACAGTGGAGATTCCCTTTTTTTTTCGAAAGGTCCCTAAAACAAAAAGCCTCACTTTGTGTTCATCATCAGTATACTGGCTTTAATAATTTCGGTAGTGTAATATTAAAAGTTGTGTGCACTTGACATGCTTAAAAATAAATTATGCAATTTGCACACAGTTGATGTCTTTATCCAAAACAGGGACCTTTAATTCTTGTAGTTGGATGTTCATTACGGTGTTCCAGTTGATCCAGATAACAGAGACAAGCCTGTAGACGACTGGGACATCCGAGCATGTAGTCAGCACATCAAACGTCACCTGCCAGATGTTGAGGATAAACCTGCTATTGTTGAGAGGGGCATCTACACTGTAAGTAAAGGATTCTTAATGCGATGCATAATCTTGAAAACTGAAAAGGATAACTGGGTTTAATATCAGAAGCGTAATACAGACGCGCTAGATAAAGTGTGCGGACTTATTCCGGCGCTACGTTGGGTAAAACGATCGCTACCTGCTCCTGCTGTGTGACCCGTAGTCCAACATTCGCTACCGTAGTTAAGAGCTGAGTTTAAGCCACGTTAAGCTTTAGATGCCGAAGTGACTCGTGTTGACTGTGAACCAATTTTCCCACTTAACAAAAATAGTTGCGTAATTCACAGGATGTGTTTCCTTTGGTTGAGATATGAATCTAAATTTTGAAAAACAGGGAGATTTAAAAATGTGGATGATATTCAATCAGCAATGTCCTGGCACAAGAAATACCGTTTTGCCCATGACTCAGGGCCCAACACAGGGCCTGACCTCAGAGAATTCATGTACAGTTATTCAATCCCGGAACAATGGGCAATTTTACTTTATTTTACTTGCAGATGACTCCAGACTCAGATTATATATTGGATACCCACCCTCGTTTTAAGAACATTGTTATTGGTGCTGGATTCTAAGGTAAAACAATTGCTTTCATTTAGATGACATTTAAGGCTCATTTAGGAGTGACATTCTGATGTGATGGCCTCGGGTTTTTTTCGCTGAATTAAATGTGACGTTTATACCATACATTGCAGGACATGGTTTTAAACTGGCTCCAATATCTGGTCAGCTTCTCTGCCAACTGGCTCTGGACGAGACTCCTAAGTACGATATGAGGCCATTTAAAATCACCAGATTCGCAGTTGGAGAACATCTTTTCAAAGCTGCTATCTAAATGTTTTACATTACGATATTGGTAGCAATCATTAACAAAGTAATCTTATTTTAAAATAATTACATGCAAATTGTACTTACATAAGTGGAGCCTCTGCAAAAACATGTATAACAGTTGCAAAGTTAAACCTTTTGGTCTGATTTAAAGTCTATTATTAGACTTAACCAGACTACATGGTGGTGAACGGAAAAAGTTTTATACACATATTGGCAAAAAAAAGGTCATTTTATGTAGGTCAATCGAAAGGAGAACGATATGTAATGTTGGGAAAGTGGAACATACAACTTTTTCTGTGGTCAAAAGTTCAAAAAAATTATT
>JBCAUI010366182.1:0-14781 GCA_038406195.1 Haplosyllis anthogorgicola | reverse complement strand
ATGCCAAGTGGGAGATTATTTAATCAAAGAGATAATTACAATCTGGCAGTTATTGACCTAAGTCAATCCTCTGACAGTAGGTGCTTCGTTATATTTGCGCGTTTGTCGTATACATACATGTCTTAAAACTGAAGTCTGACTTTGCACCAGAAAGTTTAATTATTCATATAAAATATAGGTGACAGGTAGTAATACTGCAGCAAGAACGAGAATTTGCCAGACATTCTATCGACGATATATGACTAATAGTTGCGTAAATGCGCGGAGAACACACATACAGATTGAGTCTTTGGTTCGTGTAAGTCTAAGTGGGTCACAACAACAAAGGTGGAAGCTGGATCCCTAACCTAACAGTGATAAAATACTACAAACATGCAATGTGTACGATCATCACTGAAATGCCTTTTAACCATATATAGACTCGTCTAAATATAACTCTGGGAACGTAAAAGTACCACAAGGATTTTAGACTCACGCCCAGTTTACACGTCGATAATGACGGATCACTATGGAGATATATTTACGTTGCCATGGTTATCGTGTATTTGATTGAAAAGAACAAAGGACGAAGAAGAGATAGGTATTGAGTCTGCAGCTATAGTGTCCCTGTAATTCTTCACTTCGCTAAGATACAGTTAAGATGCTAAAATATTGCACTGTTAAAGAAGGTGCAGAGAATCCTCCATAAAGACTAATTATTGCCTTTTTCTGAATTAAAATATTTGAAGGCATTTTAGAACATTTGAACATTAGACCTATTTCAGTGGTTGATAGAACACATCAGCATGAAAGGTAGCTTATTTGTTTTTAAATGTCTTATGTGTTGTTACTATGCAAGCGAAAAATGTCTCATCAGTGCAGAAATTACCTTTAGTATGTCAGTAACCATAGCAACATATCATGAGTTTCGATGGAGCGAGACATTTTGCACATCACATATGTACTGATTACAGGCGTATGCTTTATTGACGCTTGGAATGATTGACCTAATCTGATTAACAAAAGAGACAGATACCTATGGTCGAATTGACTATCGAAAATCTATTGTGTCCGCATTACATTAGAGATGGTCCAGGGTCTGGCCTACATCTCACCTTACCCTAAAACTAGTATCTCCCTTTATCCCTAAGCATACACAACTTCTACCTTTATGTCACTCCACCCCATTCTATTTGATTATGGTTACATGGTGATATATGGTGATAAAGTTAATTAGACAGCTTTTTAGCCCCATGTCTATCGATCGAAAATTTCGAAATTTCGTTTTGTTTGCCACGAAAGGAAAAAAAACCCATAATATTTCTTGTATTACCTACAGTACATATTTCATGATTTTCAAAAAGTTTATTGAAGTGGGTATGGGTTCCGCTATTACAGACAATGCGGCGTATGTTGCGTGAAAACGGGACACTGTATGGTAATAATTGAACTGTTTGTCAAGTGATCTGTGGACGGTACATCTCCAGAGTAAAGTTGACCTGATTTCTAGTCCCACGACGGAAGGGTGGCACGTTATCAGTGGAACAATTTTGATACGACCAAACAAGGAAGAGACCAACGGTTGTCACTGAATTCTCAATGGAGGACAACATTTTATTATGTCAAAGGAAACGAGAAGAAATTTTTATTCGAAACTCCAGGGACAGGCCGTCATGGTCCACATGGACGGTGGCGCCAGAAATGAGGTTTATGCATGCTACAAAACTAGTTTTAAAACTTTTAGGTTAGTCGTAAAACCTTTGGAGAAACTGTCAAATTCATGGCTACAGTTACACTACAGGGCGGACAAGAGACAACTATGGCAAGACACGTGTTATAAAAGTGTTGTCACGAATTTAAGCCGTAGAAATATTTTCATTTCAAAGCTGCAGTGTTTAGTTTTGAGCAGAAAAATGCTTTGCAAAGCAATTTTATACAGTTTATGAAGCAAAAGCTGTTGAACTATAAGCATCCGGTTTTAGCTTTATATTTAAACGCTCTTTATGGTATTACGCTTTGACACAAGTTTGTCACAGAAGGCGACAAACTTCACGAGATAGTACACAAAGGTTATGGTATCGATTGAAGAAGCTGAGGAAAAAAGTGGGAACAACAAGAGAAACGTGCTTTGTAGTACAAGGGTATGACATCAGAAGGTTCTGTTTTTGTCGCATGTCAAAAGAAGAGGTGTTAAGTCTTTATTTCTTGTCATCTCACCGCATGACGTTCGAAGCTGCCGAATATGGTGTTTGATGTCGACTGCGTTTCATTTAGCTACATTAAGAATGTATTCATTGAGCTTGAAAGCAAAGACTATGGGAAGAAATTACCGTAGGACGCGAAAGGCTCTTTGATGCGATTTACGACATCATGGGAGGATGTGGTTAGAGGTAGGAGGAAGGGGGATGTGTGCTCATTAGAGGGAATACCATAAAGAGTTATGAAGTATATAAATGACGTCATTACATATGAGAGGGAATCCATAGCATACAGAAAATAAAGTTGTGGTTATTTGTGTACAATGTTTTTGTGTGATATGTGGTATTATTTTAAGTATGACGCTTGTCCATCTCATATATTTTACACATAATGACGTATGTGTCTTTACGAGGCAGAGGTCAATGCGTAAGCACCAAAAGTTAGTGATACTAAAACGAGCACCCAGGGTTATACGATTGTACACACAAAAAGTGGTCTTTTTCACATGTGATGACGATAACCCTTTTGGGCACAATGTGCAAACGTCAGTAGCAAATATCTTAATCGTAAAAATGGGCATGGTCAGCTGGAGGACACTGTATGTGTATTGATGGCTCACCGATTGATGACCGCTTGCAAAAGAACAACGTTAGCAAAGAAATCAATCGTCTTCATCATCAATGGATAGTTGATATGATACATCCATTACATTGATAAGTAACGGATTTATACGACGCTATCAGACTTGCACGTGAAATTCCGATGCAGAGCAACGCGATAAAAGGTGTGTTGAATGCAGATTTACGACGACTATCCCGACGGCGGACCTTCAGCTTTAACTTTGGTGATGGTGGACAAAGCATTCTGTTTCTTGTAGACTCCGTTTAATGTCGTAACTTGCCTTACGAAAATCAATTGTAATAAACAAGTTATAAAAGGTTAATGAACCTTTACTATGTTTCAGAAACAAGGTCATTCTTATATCATGGTAAATATAAACAAGATAGTAAAAGTGAATCCGGAGATTCTAAAGCCCTTTTGAACCGCTCTGTTAAAGTAAGCAGCACCAAGGTCAGTCCGTTGGTTAACACGCACACACGTGTGTATAACGCGAGTTGTTAGATCCGATGCCAGAGCCGAGAGCTGGAGTCGGCCTTGATCATCTGAAAGAAAGAAGTTTAATTGATACTCTGGTGTAGGACTACTGAATGTTTGTATGCAGAGCTGAATTCTTATTACTAGTGGATAAGTGCTCAAGTGTTGATGGATCAGTGTTTTGGTCAGTATAGTGTACGTAGGAAAGATCAGCTTGACCACTAACTTCCAAGACACTCTATCGAAAGCAAACAGTGGGTTTGTCGTGTTTTCTGACAAAATACAGATTAAAAAAAACAAAAACATGCAGACTATATTGGAATGTTAATTGAGCTAGAATGCGAATATATCTATGGTGTTGCAAGACTCTCTTTTGAAAGCAAGCGGTGGTTTGGCTGGCCATTTCCAATACAGATGCCAATTAAAGAACAATTTCCAAATGTAAATAACTCCTAATCGAATTTCATATCTTGTATAATAGGAGAAAGTCAGAATTGGTTAAATATTTGATGGATGTGGCTGCCAATATGGAAGGCAGCAAGAGCAGAAGAAGAGAAGAGAAGTAGTGAGTAGGAATAATTAATTGTTCTGTGGATGCGGCAGTGGCGGATCCCTTCACATAGAGTTGTTTATTGTGCAACACTCTCGCAGACAGATGCAGTAACCGCTTCCCCAACGAATTGTGTACCAGCCCCATTCACAGCTATGAATAAATCATGAAAACGTAACCCCCGGTGGGGACCAGCTGAGACCATAGGTGTCGTTTGCCTTACTTTATACTGTCCTTTCGGTTATTTGATGCTTAGATACTTCTTTCAGCTGTCTGTGAGACAGAAAACAAAAGATGTTTGGTGCTTTGAGTACCAGTGCTTCATTTAGTAAAACAAATCATTTAGTCTTCATGAATACAGTGCCAACGGTCAGCTGCACTTCTGTACATTATGTTCCGAGTCCAAAATGTAAGAAGATCACATACATCATTTCGCTAGTTTGAAATCATTAAGATGAATACATTTGAATTTAATCAAACTTTACGTCACGTTTCATACTAAATTTTCTTCCTCTGGGAAGTATGGTTTTAAAAATATGTTGTGTATATGTATAACCTACGCCCACTGCAAGTAAAGCTTGCAATAATAAAAGTTGCCTGGCGATTTTTTGTTTGTGAACATTTACATCAATGCAAGCGAGATCGAAAATGCAAACATTGGGGCAAAAATTTGAAATATGTGTATCTCGAAAAATTTAGCAGCTTAAATCGGCAGTGCATTCTGCCTGTATTAGCCTCAGTGTACGATGCAGCTTTGACAGTAGATGCCAATCAGACCTAATGCTGCTGCTGCTGGGAGGAGGCCACGCCGTATTGATCACTTGTTTAACGGCGCTAATCAGCATCGACCGCACCAGAAAGGCAAGTCGTAAGATGTGCTGCAGAGTCTGCCTTTATTGTGCCAATCACGACGGAAAGTCTGCAAAATGGGAAGAAGTTATGAATGTTGAAGACTGAAGAAGGTTCGATGCTTTCAGAATGTGCTGCAAAGTTCGAAATGTTGATAAAAAACCAATGATTTTACCAGAGGTTATAAGAATGAAATAAATAAATCCGTCATCTGTTCATTTTTGCGCAGCCACACTACGTTAATTGCAGCCCGGGTATGCATCCAGCTTGTTTTGTGTCGTAATGGTCTGCTCCTCTGGTCATGGTCAGCTACAGAAAGACGTATTTAATAACAATGGGAGGAGCTAACTGTAAATGAAGTAGCCATGTCACTATTTTCAAACCCAAAGTCGCCCTATGGAAATTGTCAAATTTCCGTATACATGATTATGTAATGTATTGCATGATGCGATGCTGACTACGCCCTGTTAAAGTTACACCAGTGTTCAATGCCTCCACTGTGGGTAGGTGGAATTAAGTTGAGTTGACAGAAATAATGCACTTTTATGTATCGTCATGTCAGGCGTTATTATTGACGCCACAACTTTGTACTCTCGCAACAAGGGAAACTGGTTTCTTTTGCCTTAATTATTGAAAAGATTTTAACCAGCTTCGGATTATATGTGATTCGCGGCCGTTAAACAAGCCGTCAATACAGCTTGCCCTTACTGCTGCTGCAGAGACTTGAGGCTGAGCTGCTCTGCATCTAACGAAGAGAGAGAGAGAGAGAGGAGGAGGCTGCTTCCACTAAATGAATGTGCAGTTATTGGTTCTCACATTCAATCACACGCACCCAACATACTCTGGATGTAACACATAGATTATCATAAGACAGTGGCGAGTCATTACATAAAACTGCTGCGGCTCTACCAAACCAAGGATTATCGGTAACAGTTACATAAATCTGGTGCATTTTCAGAGTCCATTACTTGTTGACAATTAAGACGGTAAGGGACATAACATACAGTGACGGATGTGTTAACAACATTCGGCGTCGGCTGCGAGTGGCGTAACTTATAACGGACCATAAAGGCAGAATCGGAACAACGACAACGAAATCGGCGCAATGCATATAGACACAGGTAATTGCGTTGAAACCACGATTTGTTTTGTGCGAGTCTTTCTGTGTGAAAATATATGGACTGTATAACCAGCTTGTGTGATGCCCTGTAATAAAACAAGCCGCTCATTACTGTGTTTGTTGTGTGTGACGGTTTATTTTTCATTGTCGTCTCCTGAAGGCATTGACAGAAGGATTTAGCAGATGTCTGTATCATGTACAAAGCACATAGTCTCTGTTGACTTTGTACTTCACCGTTAATATTATTCAGCAGCCAAGGCATTCGTTACTCATAGTGTTGTAACAAGGCAAAGGGGACATTTGCTAATTGATATATATTGATAATACATCTTGTGGGCCGATGTCTTTACGACATAGCCTACGAGTTCACACGTAGTAACTGTATACAGGAGTATCGATTTTGTCTCTAGTAAAAGTGTGTGACTGAGGCCTCCCTCACTTCATCACTCTTACATACGGAGCGCTGTCAATGCGGTTAACAACTCAATCAGAGCCACTCCATAGCCATAAGTCGTCCGGCATTTAATTAACCGTTTCCTCAGGCTTATTGAAGGAGCCACATACCACACTGTTTTAGGGACTCGATTGTGTACATATGCATATTTGCTCATATGCAAGGTGGTTGTCACTTTCCAGTCGAGCGGGCAACATGCAGACAAATGATACAAACACGTTCCTGCATATGTTCTCTTGGCATTTGTGTGAACATTCAGAGTACAGTTTTTTGCAAGCAGTACATTCTTTGTCTCTCAGTGCATTGTGGATGATATCTCACACATGTATGCACCTGTGTTCTCCATGGAGATGTAGAGAACATCAGGCCACAGTGACATATATCTTCAAATTAGCGGCCATATTTTTTCTAACAGGCATACATACATATCACAGAGACTTAATGTCTTGTCTGTGCCTCTTTTAATTGGAACCTGTTTGATATTCTCAGTGTGACTGCCATATTTGTTTGCTTTAACTCTTCAGATTATTGTCCGTTGAAAAATTCATACGATCATGTAACATACGTTTTCATGTTTTATGATACATTCGTAATAATCTGAGATCGATATGGATGAAGTCTTCGCATTTGAGCCTCTCAGATTTTGGAATATGGAATGTAATTGAATTGGCTAAATTCCTCGTGATTGGTGACAACTAAGGTATGATATGCACGCATAAGTACAAGAACACACGTGTTTTCATATACACTCATCAAAATGTAACAATGGATTTGAGTGTACATAAAATGTACATTCGTATTTACGTTCGCGTCAGCAATGGATGATAATTCAGATGTCAATTAGAAGGTGATTCTGATACCTGGAATGGGCATCATCTTCACGTGTAGTCGCTCAGCCGACGGTAACAAGCGACGTAAGCATTAGGTTAATTGGTTTCTGCGGCAATCAACATTTTTAAAAGGGGAAACGGGTCTCTGTATGCAAAAGCCACACATTGTCATCAATAGGGAAATACATTACCCGAAGCCCAGTCAAATAAATAAATGCATTGTCATGATGTTATCTACCATGTATTGAAGCACTGCCTCCCACTCTTTCTTTAAGCGTTTGAGACATTAATGAATTTTGTGATATTGAGCATGTTAAAAAGAGAAATGGCAGCCTTTCAAAGGCACATGTTGCTATCTGTGAAAAACACATTTAAGAGGCTGTTCGCTATGCTAATCGGATTGCATATAAATTACCCAGTCTCGTGTAAAAGTCTGATTAAATACTTGAGAACTTTCTGGCGTACTCGAAATCCAAATAGAACGCAAACCGTCTAATAATTGTAGAAGTTGTGGTTGCTGGTCATTATGTGTTGTTTTCTTTGATTTGATGAAGTAACATAGACTAGCGACGAATGTGAGTATGCAGGCATAACGGAACTTTGTTAACAGTTCAGTAGGCAAGTTGCAGGTTGCAATCGGCAATAAGTTGTGACTGTTTTTAAGACAATCTTTGTATACACTTTTCCTATTGTTGTCTCTTTATTTCTCTGCCCTTGTCATGGGCATCACATCGCAGCGTTTTCATTGCCCTCGCAATTATTCAGGCGAAAATTGTCTTCAGTTGGAGAAGTATTTGCAGCAGTTTTAACTGTACGAGCACCGATATTTCCAGTGTTTATTAATCTGTGGTACAAATGACGTTAGCTGACTTATGCTAGCATGCTTACCACGCATTGAAGTAAATTATATGTTTTGCTTCAACCGATGTTCTCCGGAAGTCTTTTGGTGCAATAGCGTTGAAAACCGTGGAATATGATCTATGACGAATATATTCCTGGCATTGAAATGGACATTTCATATTTGCATAAGACGAGCCCATTCCGTGAACAAACAGGACAGAGAGGAGGCCTTTACCAAGATAAAGACTCACCCTGAGGGTGCAGCAGGCTTGTCTCTGTAAATAAATACAAATTGACGGAGGCATATTATACCTTAGAAGTCAGTAAGGACTTTTCATTTAAGGAAGGCAGTCCGAGGGCATGTTATCCAAAGATTTATTGCCATGGTCAACAATTTCTCTCTCTTGAACTTGCGCACAAACTTGAGGTTTGTTTGTATGTGTAAACTTACCTCCCTTGAATACCAATGGAAGAACATGAAGATCAATCTTAAATGGCCGAAGTGTTGCTAAATAAAGGGCAGGTGCAAAGACCTTACACGAAAAGGTGGACATATGTCAGGTCAACAATCTTGCGATAAATTTTGCTCAAATAGAATTTGGGGACAAACAACATAAATGCGTAACGAATGAAATAGAGTAACAAAAGGTATGAACCATTTGGGAAATGAGCAAGACAAGTCTACAGAAGAATTAAAAAGGTTCATGTGTTTTCAATGAAGTGCTTGCAGCAAGTAACGAACTGGACAGGGACCATTACACTGGAGCAAACGTATCACGAACGTATATCAGTTAAAGTTGCCGAGAGATTTGGCACAAAGAGGGAGGAGAGGAGAAAGGGAATCGATCTTGTTTTTCAAATCAATGCAAACCAAAAGTTCCTTACGAAACTCCATGGGGCGTGTATGCTCTTCACTTCCGCTCTCCAAATACATCGCAGGGTAGTCTTATGGAATCCCACAAGTAAAAAGAACCCCCGCATAAAGTGGCATATTGAGGAGATAGATATTAAGATGTAATGGAAGTATATGTCCACATGAAAAATATGTATGGGCAAATAATTTTCCTGCATGTTAATCATGTTGACATGGGAAGCTGTAAGCATTATGCATCAGCATTCGCCCTGAAGGTACACTCCAACTTCTACTTAATTATTTTTCTTCTTGAAATATGAGCCTCTATTTAAGGTGCATGTTCTTGTGTGGATTCATATGTTTAATTGTGTTGAGAAGGAAAAAAGCGGCTGTAAGGGAAGAGAGGAGACGAGGAACGTAAGGTTGAGAATGAATAGCGTGGTTTTCAATGTCGAAAAGGAGTACCTGACTGATGAAGTGTGCTGATACACTACATGAAGTTTGTATGTGTAAGCAAATTTACAGAAATTTTAAGCCAATAGTCAATATGTGTACAAAAAACGAAGCCAGAGCGCACTTAGGATGTTACCAGATACGGTTTAGTCCTCGTTAGGTTATTCAATCGAAATAATCCAATTTACTTGCATCTTACATGTCAAGCCGCAGGTACAGCGGATGATGGTTTGTATGTTACTCTGTTGAAGTGCACGTTGAGCCCAAATGTATTATGTCATTCCGTATTAGGGATTAATGTCTGTGTCTGCGCAGGCCTCCGCGAGCTCATGTTGCCAATGTTACTGTAAAATGTCCTATGCAAACAGTGGACGCATCCTCTGGAATACTGATGAACGTTTATGTGTGGAACAGCCGCTCTGATGTCGACATAAACAAGATAGGACAACCGGTTATTTCTAGTCTTGTCAATAATGTAAAATCGCGTTTTGCGTTCTTGCATGTATGTATGGGTGTAAGTTGTAAGGCGTTTCAGTCTTTACTGGTTGGATTACAGTGCCCGTTGTTTTATGCAATGATTTTGGGAAATAGGCCTAAAAATAGTAACGTGTTACCAAGATGCTTTAGGCAATATAAATAAAGAAACAAAAGATACAGAAAATAATGAATTCTTCTTTCGATAAAAGGAAGGTTAAATGAGCGTGTGACCTCCATTTCCCGAGACATTGCCCGGCCCCATGCCCCGACCTGCCAGGTTGCTTCGCATGTCCAGGCGTCGCTTCTCAGACCAAAGGTTCAGCATGTTGAACATTAACCCGCCTTTCAACGCGAGTCACGCAGTCAAGTTTCCTTTACATTCTGATGTCTTCGGTTCAATATTCCTGTAGGTGATATCAAGTCATGAAAGTCAAATTTAACAACAGGATACCAATCTACCATGTTCTCTCTAAATATGACACCGGTTCCGAAGTTCACATTTTTAGTGTTAAAAATTCCACATTTGATTGGTTCATTCACTCAATTCAACCATTACCGAAAATGTCTTCTCAACAAAGTTAAAACTGATTAAAATCAAGACAGAATTTACTCATTGTTCTTAAATAAAGTGGCATACTTTGAAGAGTCGCCAAAATAAAATACAGTAGTTAAAGATTCTGTTATTTTGTCATAACAATTATCTGTAACGGAGAACAAAAGACGTAAGCTCTTTATATAAAAATAGCACAGCTCACGTCAACTGGACAAATAGCACAACATGAGTGCAACAACAGAAGTGTACAGTTACGAGTACACGGTTCTTCAGGGTGATATACCTGAACCGTTTGGTCCTGAACTTGAACTATGCGGCTGTACCGAAGGAGGTGACTTATTGCCTCCAATAAAGATAGCATTGAAGGCGTGTGTACATTATGTATTAGTTTGGATGCAGTTTTTTAACGTAGGCCTTGACGGCCTTTGAGTGCGTTATGATGTAAAAGGATTCGTTATCGATGTGTTTTATTGATGAATGGACGTGGGTCCAATGGTTAAGCAGGCTAATTGCCAAACGTAACGAGCAAAACATCTCTGTGAATTTTGAGTTGATCAGTGGGATCCAGTGCTGTTTAATTTTCGGCATCCCACACATTCATCTTGCCACTGACAAGCGTTCCTGACTCGCAAGAACCACAACTGCAACATTTACAACCTGATGGTTAAGTCTCATCAATCTGGTCAGATACAATCAATTCTAATTATATTTTGACGCTGTTATCTTTCGTGTTGGATAGAATACTGTCGCTACAGCGTATTGAGATAGTGACGGGGGATATCATAAATTAAACATATTGAAGTTGGCAAGTAAAATGCGAATGTTGTTTCAAAATTATCGCGATTCCTTCTCTTGATATTCGTTTCATTTTTACACACGCAGATACTATCTTACATAAACCGCCTCGTGGAATCTAAAATCAATCCTTCCGAAAACAAAAGGCATTTAAAGCCGACTACACAGTAGAGAAGTGCCACAGTTTCATCCATCATAAATCCCATGCCGTAGGATTTGACAGGCCTCGTCTCCGGAACGTTAATAAATTAGTAAATGTACCGCATCAATGTGTTGACCTTGTCATTTACGACACAGAAATTATCCTCCCAAACATGATTAGTGTTTTCAGGCTTTTTATTGATATTAATGTTGGTATAGAAAAAACCAGCACGTATCGATTGGAAATGGGATATATTGTTATGTATGGAACAGAATAAAACTAATGGGAAGGGCGCCCCTGGGGATTGTAACATGTAAAAGGAAAAATCACTTAGTTGCTATCTCATGTTTACGCTTTGCTTTTTATGAAATCATAATGTTCGGAAATTAGCATAATGCTTTTGACAGTAATTTGGCGATAAAAGCTCCTAGTAGTAGCATAGATATTAAGAATGGTATTTTGGTTGCAGTAGTCGTGCTTCCCTCACTAAATGTCACTGGTACCCGGAGGCCTGTACAAATAAATATATAATAATATATGGCAGCGGACTAGTCTCTGGCAACAATTATTCAGTAATAGACTTGGCTTTGGTTTGGGACGAGTAAGGTCGTTGTCATAAATAAAACAAACGTTTTGCCTAAACCGTGGGAATAAAGCTATATTTTGGATATTACTGAAAATATAAAGGGAAAGGAGAAATGAATCGCTTTAGCAATATGTGCGCACATTCGTATCCTTTAAATAAGGAAGCTACAATTATCTGCCTTTATTTTCATATTTTATGATAATTCTTTTATCTCCACAATGGCAGGGTATGTTGACATTCCGCGTTTGTCAGTTCACGGACGAGACCTGTTTAGCTGGTCACCGGTATCAATAAAATGACATTGCTCATGTTACAGATACCAGTTCTTCCTTTATTAAATTGAAGGACTACAAACAACGTTAGCTGTACTTTGTAAATCGTAAGTGAAACTCGCCATCGTATTCCGGCGTTACGCCCAGTAAAACACCTGCCACTTAACTGTGTGGAGTCAAAGGGTCTGGTACAGTGTTTGATGCAGTTATTAAATACCTCTTGCTGTTGCAGCTGCTAAGCTGTGTGTCTAGCGTTGGAAAACTTTGCATATTCTGTAACTGAGGATGGATGAAATAGCTGCCATTGCAATGACCCGTACTGTAATGTAAATCTTATTAAATTAAATGTTACATGTCAGATGATTCTTGTTTAGTTAATTCATCCGTCCAACATCTGTGGATCTTTGTATTGTTGTTGGCTCATTGATCCGCCATAGTGCAAAGATGACGTTGTCGCCATAATAATCAGTTTGAATACACGGTAATAATCTGAATTTGAAAGGGTTGTACCAATGTAATTCATAAGCATGAGTATTTTACCATAAACTGAATTTGAAATGCTTGATAGCAGTGGAATTCATGAGGTTGAGTGAGCATTTCTGTTTGATTTCTGTAGTGTGTAATTATTCTGCTTGGTTTTAACTCAAGTAGCTTGACATGCTGGCATTTGATTGTCACTACATAGAACCCCAGATTTGGTTTATACCACCAACAAGAGAGACGTTCTTGTCTGGCTTCACCAAGTTCCAAATGTTTTTTGTATGTTACATTTCCAAAGAGTAGGCTGAGCTGGTAAAGGTTTACGGATTTTCAATTTCCTATGGAAGAATGAGTGCCTATATTTGCGGATACCCGTATATTTCCAGCTGAATTTAAGCTTATAATTTGTAGTTTTCGTCATGCACCAAAAACAATTTAGAATTCTATCCTTGTTATTTGGTATTGCCCAAGTCAGTTTTTCGACGAAGTTCGATGCCCTTGCCGCAAAAATATCAATAAAGAGTAAATAGTACTTAACAAACCTATGGGGCATGAGGCGCGTTTTTGCAGCTGGTCATTTGAAACAGACATTGGTCCCTCTGATTCTATCATTTGCAGTTTCTTTTTCGCATGTCAGCAGTAAAAAAAGGACCCACAAATTTCCTGCAGTAGTGATGGTGGAAAGGGATGAAAAAATGAAGCCAGTAAAGTTGATTACATGTATTAGAGGCCAGGCAATAACGCGGACAATGACATAAACCTAATAAATCGGCGGAATTGACCTTGGTGACAAATTACTGTGTAACGTATCCGGACAGTGGGGCAGTTTCACGAACACTAAGTTTTGTGGATTCAGGCCAACGTAGTAATTTTGTTTTGAGGAAGCTAAGTGGCACTTTAGAAGGGCCATTTCAGCAATGAATGTAACTGTTCAATTAAAAGAAATTAAAAGCGAACGGTATTAGTAAGCTTTACGAGGTCACCGATGGGACCATTTCTGCCGTTTGTTGCTGCAGTTCGCACCAGTTGCCATACAAAGCAGTATATTGAAGGGAGACATAATTGTACTGGAGTAAAGTAGGTTTAAAAGAAAGGTCACAATTTCAAGCAAATCGTCCCTATTCTACACAACGTTTTCCCCGGGACAGTCAAGTGTAAGTGTGGCTGTATGTACTCCTATGGATGTTTTACAACTACACTTTTGTATTTTCCTCATACTTGTTGGAGGATGGTTTGCATGCATCTTAAAAGTGGTAATTCTGAAGAAAGCAGCTGTCATTTGTATTATGATGAATTGCAGTCTTGTGACAGCAGTCGTTTACAGAGTAAGCCCTTCTGTATTAAAACGTATTGAAACTTTTTAATCTTACTGTTGAAGAATGCGTGTATGTGTGGAGTTCTGTCACTGTTAACATGCTAGGTAAAGCTGCGTTAAAAGAGCTGCGGTTTTGTCGCTTAAAATGCTTGTGGACGCCTCAAGTTCATTCCTTTAGTGGTATAGTTCTTAGTCCATGGGTACCTGGTTTTAGCTACACAGTCCAGTGAATCTGAAAACCATTAGTCCAGACAATAGAATACGGAGTACAAATTCTTTTCAACATAATTACAACAATTTGACAAGTTGGATTCCATTTAGACTGGTTGAAGTTGAAATCAAGTAGTCTGGATGGACCAGTCGTTTCGAAGGGGAATCCCTGAAATCTAAGATGAAACCCAAACCGTTGCTTAATGGAACTCAAATATAGATATGTGATGCATGCCTAAAATGGATATAAATTTCTCGGCAACACTGATGTGTATGTATGTCGGAAAGGTGAAATTATCCGATACATCAATATAATCCCCCCAATCCTGTACAGCCATCAAGGCGTTTGTGTTCTTGTGATCAATGTCACCACAATTACACATGTTCACTCGATAACTAAAGCGGGTAATACCTGTGGCGAATTATTATCATAAGCCATAAATAACTGGAGAATTATGTATATTTATAGCATTGTTAACAATCGTGATTCTGAGTACATGAAGTAGTACTAGATGGAGAGCTCGCTGTTGTGGGTAGAAACAGAGTAAGCATAACATGGAGGCAAGTGAACCCCCACAACTTGCCTCCTCATGATGGACACCGCCTCTGTAAGCCATTCAATAGAATCCAACCTTCTAATATTTTATGGTATGATAATTGTCTCAAAACATATCATGGTTTCACAGTAGACATTATTACATAATTCAGTATTGATATAATTAAAATATT
>JBCAUI010366071.1:0-14782 GCA_038406195.1 Haplosyllis anthogorgicola | reverse complement strand
CTGAGATCAAACAGTATAGAATGTAGTGCACATAACATCTGAGATCAATCAATGTAAGAATGAAGTGCACAGAACATTTGAGATCAACCAGTATAGAATTAGTGCACAGAACATCTGAGATCAGTGTAGAATGTAGTGCACAGAACATCTGAGATCAAACAGTATAGCATTAGTGCACAGAACATCTGAGATCAAACAGTGTAGAATGTAGTGCACAGAACATCTGAGATCAAACAGTATATGAATGTAGTGCACAAAACATCTGAGATCAATATATTGTATGAGTGAAGTGCACAGAACATCTGAGATCAAACAGTATAGAATGTAGTGCACAGAACATCTGAGATCAAACAGTATAGAATGTAGTGCACATAACATCTGAGATCAATCAATGTAAGAATGAAGTGCACAGAACATCTGAGATTAAACAGTATAGAATTAGTGCACAGAACATCTGAGATCAAACAGTATAGAATGTAGTGCACAGAACATCAAAATCAAACAGTATATGAATGAAGTGCACAGAACATCTGAGATCAAACAGTACAGAATGTAGTGCACAGAACATCTGAGATCAAACAGTATAGAATGTAGTGTACATAACATCTGAGATCAATCAATGTAAGAATGAAGTGCACAGAACATCTGAGATCAACCAGTATAGAATTAGTGCACAGAATATCTGAGATCAACCAGTATAGAATGTAGTGCACAGAACATCAAAATCAAACAGTATATGAATGAAGTGCACGAAATATCTGAGAATTGTAGTGTGTGAATATAGTGCATGTAGTGCATGTAGTGCACAGAACATCACCGATCCGCAGTAGAAGGACTACTGAGAATCAAAGTAAGACCAAAGGTAAACATCTTAAAAATGAAAATGACTAAAAACGAGTTGTGAATTAAAGAAATTGGAAGGTTCAAATGTTCAGCATCAGAGTCTAGATCGAAGTGTGATCAAGGTTACGTATCACTTATGTATTACTTGGTTGCACTGAAAGGGGGTAGCTTTTAATTTTTTTTCACCATACAACTAAAAACGATATCTAAATTTGATATCAAATTTATGAGGAGTAGTTCTCTCATGTTACCAAAGTTACGTATCATTTTATGTATTGTTTGGTAACATTGGAGATTACTGAATATGGTTAACATCGGTAAACGAAGAAAGCTTTGTTTGAGATAGTTCATTTGTGACTGAAGTTACGTATTTGCGTATTATTCAGTCACATTTGAGATATTGGAAATGTAACATCAGAAATATAGCAACATCGGTGACATAAAAAAAAGTAGAGAGAAAAGTGTAAGATCATATGTAAGTGAAGGTCTTTGATAAAATTGAGTGTGAAAATGAGTAAATCATGAATGAATAACATCTTTCATTCATATAAAGCATATTCAAATGTCATGTAATGAAATAGAACTGTAACATCTTAGGTGAAACATCTTTTGTGAGAACATCCCACGTACATTGATGGGAAGAACTTGAGTGGAATTGAATTTGAGATTGAATACGTAAACATCTAGTATTCAGTCAGATGTAGATTAAAAAGATTAAATTAGATTAAATTGACCAGGACAACATCCCAAAAATGAATACAGAAATTATAGTGATTGGATGGTACATCAGAATCCAGTCATCATTGGATTGAATATGTAAAATATAACTATGAGAATGAAAGTTGAGTGCATTGAATGATTGAAATTCCAGAATGTCAACAACAGATTTAGCGACTGTCTCTTTTGATCAGGGTTATGTATTATTTTATGTATTACTTGATCGCATTTGAGACAGTTTGAATAAACTAAGTAACATTTCACTATGATCAGGGACGTGATATTTCATAGTGCCGTAAATTACAACATGGACCAGAATCAGTTACATATCGCGTGGTCGCATTAAGCTTAAAATATTTTACTATCATAGATTGAGCTGGTATCATAGTTTAACATCAGACCACAAAGTGCTTTAACATAACAGATTGAGCTATCATTATGGTTAGTTAACATCACAGACCATAAAGTGTTCAACATCATAGATTGAACTAGCATTATGGTTGGTTAACATCACAGACCATAAAGTGTTTACCATAATAGCTTGAGCTAGCATTATGGGTAGTTAACAGCATAGACCATAAAGTGTTTACCATCATAGGTTGAGCTAGCATTATGGTTAGTTTAACAGCACAGACCATAAAGTGTTTGCCATTATAGATGGAGCTGGCATATGGTCACAAGGATTTAACATCATAGATTGAGCTGGTATTATGGTTAGTTAACATCATAGACCATAAAGTGTTTAACATCCTGGATTGAGCTAGCATCATGGTTTACCATCATAGACCATAAAGTGTCAACCATCATAGATTGAGCTAGCATTATGGAAAGTTAACATCATAGACTGTAAAGTGTTTAACATCATAGATTAGGCCAGCGTTACTGTTAAGAGGGTTTAGCATCGTAGACCACAGTGTTTGAGCTAGCATTGAGCTAGCATTATGGTTAGAAAACATCACAGACCATAAAGTGTTTGATTGAGCTAGCATTACGGTTGAAAGAGTTTACCATCAGAGGTTAAGGTAGCTAGCATCAGAGATAAAGTCAGCATTAACTATAAAAATGTTTAACATCATAACCAGCATTATGGTTGAAGGTGATTACGATCAGACATTGAGCAAGCATTGCTTAGTCACATTAAAGTTGAATGCTTGATTAGAGATGATAGAAAAGGCGCTTTTCCAGGTTCGTTGATCATAGTGATATTGTGAACGTTCGATAGAAATATACTATCGTTCCGAAAATTGGCAACAAGTTGCAATTTGCCATTCGGAACGAGAACTTGATACAGTTGTGATTTCCTGACGTGAAAATGTTAAGAATCACGCCGTGAATAGAAGTATCCAGATCCAGTATTGTTTACAATAAAGTATCTATTTGTAAACAATGTTGAATAAAACTGAAAATAGTATCGACGTGAAAAAAAATCACGTCGTGAGCAAAATTCTCTTGAATTACCGTCATATCTTGTTCCGAAGTTCAAATCGGACCAAGAAAATCGTAGGTTTAACGGGCAGACTAAAACCTACCCCACTACAGTCACAACATGAAAACAATAAATACATGTAAAATGACAAAAGGCAATACAGTCCATGGAACCGTGTGAAGTGAAATGTTGAGATTGAACACTTTGAGTGAAAATTTGCGAAAAACCATAGAATAGAAAGTGTAGGCTCATGGAGAGATAGTCCAATGGTTAACATCATGAATGCAAAGTGTAGATTGAACAGTTACGAACGGGTTAACTCATGGACTGACAATGTAGGGAAAGATGAACAACTGAATAGGAAAATAATAGTTAACAATAAAAACTAATCAGTATAAAACCGATATATCGATAAAATATCGATATTTAAACATAAATATCCAACACAATCTAAAAAATAGTTTTTGGAATATCAAATGCAAAATAAATGGATAAATATATTAAAACAATATAAATAAGATGAAAAAAATACCCCAAAAATTTTAAAAGGTAAAATACTAAAACAATAAAAATAATATTTCAATAAAATAGTACAAATCTACTAAAAATGATTAAACCTTAACAAGAAGTAGTAAAGTAACCAAAAAAGTGTTTCAAATTTCTCAATAGAAAAAATTTCGGACGTCAAATTCGATGCGAAAATTTCTCATTGCAGCAAGACACTTAAGTTGTGCTTTATGTACAGCAAGGCATCTTTATTTCTTGTCCAGGCGCTTAAGGGCATGAATTTAGCCCAAAAGTGTTAAAATACAAAAATAAAAATCCCAAAATCTTAAGAAGACACCATGATCTTCATTAATAAGTGTGTGGAGTCTTTATTTTGGATGTGCAGTTTGAGCACATACATGTATTGCAGTTTATTCCAGACCGTTTTCCCCATTTGACGAGCATTTTTTTCCCCCTCAAACTGCCGAATTACGAACAGTAAATGAAAAATTGTTGTGCCTGGGTGAAAACAGTTAAATGTAATGATCTGCCTCCTTACAGTATCAGTGTGAATGAAAATACATGTGATGTACATATTTTTGTATGCTTGTTGCCAAATAAATAAATAAAACAAAAAATGGTTCTGTGTTGTTTATTTAAAAAACAGGTCAATTTTTGTTTGTAAAATACCTTTACACCAAGTTACACGTTATTTTTGTTTGGATGGTTTTTTTTAAATACTTTATACACATACTTTATCTACATTGTAATTTTGTAATTGAAATACGTTTACTGATTGATTTTTGTAAGAATGTACCAATGTGAGTGAGTAATGTGTAAATATACAACTACATAAAGAATTAGCACACTTTGCGACAACAACAAAAAAAAATAAAAAAGAGAGAGAGAAGAAAAAGAAAAGAAGAGAAGAAAAACCCGGAAAAAACTAGCAACATTATATGTTCGTGTGCAAATGTACTAATCTTTCCGTTGTACGTTTTACATGTAGAACACTTAAAATGTAACAAGAAAGCATGAGCTTTGAAAAACAAAGAAAGACAAAATCGTGCAAACCACAGCGTCAAAAATCATCTATTGCGGATTTAATTTATTGCATATTGTAAATATTCATAAATTGATTGAGAAAAATGTAAATCTTTTTAATGTATTTTTGTACAAATGTGTGCATTTAAACTCTGAACGTGTGATGTGTGACGTGATGTTCGTGCGTGTGTGTATATTCCCGTGTGTGCGTGTGGTGCAAATGTGAAGAAAGAGTGAGGTAAAAGCTATTTTATCCATATCTAGTTTTGTTTTTTGAAAGATTGTAAATTTGATTTAAATTTCTGAATTAAAGGAAACTTAGATAAATATAATACAGTGATAGAAATTCAGTTTGGGGTTTAAGTTAATTAATGTACAACTAAATGGACATCATTTTGAATGACATGTTAAAATTTAAACATAAAATAATTTCATGTATGCCAAGACTACATGTTGGAGTGACTTCGGAAATGTTTTTATCGATGGTTCTCTCTCGTTTACAGAGCAGCTGCCTTCACCACGGTGCTGGAGGATGACAAAGGTGAGCTGGTGGCTAGTGGCGGGAGAGGAGCCTGCCAGGTAGGGGAAACACCCCCTCCAACCCCACCCCCTCCCGTCATGCCTACACCTCCCATGTCCACTAAGGTAAGATGCACTATTTTTAAGGGCGGTTACCAGTTTTTAATGCGTTAAATATTTGTTAAGGCCTACCAACTAATAAAAATTGAGAAATTCGGGGGAAAAGTTTGGTGGAAATCATGAAACTGTTTCAGTTAAATACGTGCTTCTCCACTCATAAGCCTGAACATACTTCAAAGAAATAATCTATCCATTTGATCATGCTCTTGGTTACGCATTGACTACAGTGAAGAAATCTGTCGACATCCACACAGCTTTATGCTATTTACACACCAAGCTTTCCTTGACAGTTTTAAGTTATCAGAAGGCTGGTATTGTGTTTAATAAACAAAATAATGAGAGTTTCAAAATACACAGCAAAGATAAAGAAAAATTAATATCAAATGTTCCACTTTCATTTAGCAGAAGCAAAAATTTCGAAACAGTCGTAATCGTGACAAACCTAGTCGCCAGGATTCGAGCGACTACAATGACAACGATGCACCAGTGGAACGAAGCGAATCCACGAACAGAAAGAAGAAAAGGCGACGGAAACGTGTCCCTCCGCCGTATCCACAGGACAACGAGGGCTACGAGCCTTACGACGGCATAAACCCATCCAATGGGCCGCGCGTACATCAAGAAAACAATAACGCACTTGGTATGTTCACTAACACGCGCTTTTCTTTTAGATGTATGTATTTGATTTTAAGTTTAATGAATAGATTAGGCGGTGAACGTGTTTACCAATCTCCAGTTAACGGTGTACAAGCCCACACAGTAGTCCCGCTTCATAAAAAGCCATGACTTGGCAGCTTCACTGTCGCAGAAACCCACAGTAAGAGAGCACGTTTATCAGCCCCACAACACCACACAAAGTAAAGCAGATTCCTAATATACTGGACATAGTACCAGAAAGTGCATCTAGTTTGTGTTATATCAAGTTGGTGTTAAGTACTACTGCTGTGCACTGTGCAGCCTACACCAGTTTGCTATTTAAAGAAATGATACAAACCTGGATGTCAATACGCTCACAGTCTAGTCTTTATTGAATGTTTTTATAAATTTTTATTCCATGATTGTTTAGTGTTAAGTTGTTAATGTTTCTAGATATTTATATTTTGCTTAATTTATTTTTCTAACGTGATGGCCAGTTAAGCATGTTAGGTGTTAAGACATTGTCACGCAAATAGCTGCCCGTTACTGTTAATAGTCGCAATTGTACATGTAGATGACACCAAAGATTTACAGAAAGCTATAGAGGAAATGCGGCGGAAAGAGAGAAAACAAGGATCGGGCGGACCGTCTTCAGCAGGCAATTCCAGGGATAACACACCACGTAAACGAGCCAAGAAAAACCGAAAACCCCGTCACACACCAGGTGCAAAATCCCTTTAAGGTTTTAATTTGTAAGGGCTAGCCAATTTGAATGAAAAACATAAAAGGCACAAATGTTCGTCATGTACTGTGAAAACTCGGGATTACATGTGTCTTTTATACTTTTGAGGCTGGTGACTAGGACACATGTCCCTTCGATTGAAAGAAAAAGATTTATTGATCTGGACATGGAATAAATGGTCAATCAATCAATCAGTCGTAAACAAACCATCTGCAATGCATTTCTTGATTTATAATATTGTGTCGCATTGCATGAAGGATAGTGTGTAATGTTATTGCATGTTTAAAACAGTAGACAGCATCCCTGCATGTTAATTTTTTTTTCTCCCCACAACAGAACCGACCCTCGGTTTCTCGGATGTAAACTGTTCGGTTTTCTCCGATTCTGGAGCAGAGAAGCCAAGTACACCATCCAGCGACGAGGAGATAGAACCATCGTATATGATAAAACCACCACTAGAGGGAGTGGTCAACAAGGCGTATGATGTACATTCTAGTGATGAAGAAGATGACGATGATGACATTATGATGTCCACAGGGGAACCAGCGCTACATAAAGTTGAGCCAAGAGCGAAAAATGACAATAACAAAGCGAGCATACCTGAACAAGAAATGCTGCTTGAAGACGTTTTAGAACCAGCAAATATCCATTCATCCAGACAGGATGATGAAGTAGATGGCGAAGAAGTACCAAGAGTTGAGGGGGACTCAATATTGGCTCTTGGGATTGATAGAAATGTGCCAATAGTAGAGAGGCTGGAGCTGCCACATAGTAGTGATAGTGAGGGCGAGAATCCACGAAGAGCATCAAGTGACACAGGTCTGATTAATCATTTACGTAGACGTGTCAGTGCGGAATACTTAAAAGAAGTGAAAATTACATGGTTCTACATCCTTTGAGGTTTCGCACCCAATGGTGCATCTTTCCGTGAAATGTACGGTACACACTTCTTCTGTGTACCTTTTGCTAAGAAATGAACCGTACCAGTGGGACATGACCTCAACAGGTGTAGATTGGATTTACTGTGTCTTGTTTTAAAACACACGACAAAAATTGTAATTTGCAGTGTGTGACGAATTGCAATTTCTTGATCTTTTACACATTTCAAACACTTGTGTATAATGGCACAACGCGACATGATTCAGACTGCCCTAACATGCACTTAATATTTTATTGTTCCGTGGATTATTTCTTTTGGAGCCACTGGGCCTCCTGTTTTGGTGTTTGTTTTTTGTGGAAGTTGGTATAAAACAATTATAATGTTGCATGCATTTATTGCTTGTATAATGCGAATATGTATGCTTACTGCACTGCATGTATCAGATAGAATTTATTTACATTTCAGTTAATTATTTCATGGCAGACCCTTTCATATAATTGTTGAACTAATTTCAAGCTTCAGAGTGAAAATGAAGTTAAGGATTAATTTGAAAAAATTCAGATTCAGTGTTAAATTATTGTATAGTATAATGAATTTTGTACTGATTCATGATTCCTTGATATTTCAGACTTACACAGCTCAACTCGCAGTTACTCATCGCGAGTCGATGTGGAGATTTCACCCAACAGGATACGGGAGCTTCCGCCGCTTAACATGAAACCTGCCGGACCTGCGAAAGAGTACAACTCGGACTCCGCAGAAAGCCTGACAGAGATCCCCGTCTCTTCAACACGCACGGGGAACATAAACAATTCTGCCGGGTTGCTATACAGCCAGGGTGTTACGCACGGTGGGTTCTCGCGCAGTACCTTACCTGCGGCGAGAAAAGCATCAAAGAAGAAAAAACGCTCGCCGCACAGAAAACCACTGTCTCCTAGTGATTCGGGGAGATTTAACAATAGTTCAGTTATTAAAGATGATCCAAACAGCTCAGGACAACAAGGTACATTGTCCTCGACTTTCGGTGCTACTGATGTTAGTGTGGGTACACATACGTTACCCGCCACTGAGGTTATTGACGGTAGACCTCCGCTGCGCAGGCAGAGGAGCCACAAGGATGTGCCGCCGCTTGATCTCGGTGAGTTGTCGGGAAACAGTGACAATGAAACAACCACACATGGCAGTGCTAACAAGAAAACCAAGAAGAACTTAGTCACAAAGATTTAAATTGCTCAAGTAGTTTACACGGAGTTACCTTCTTGCTGATAGAAGAACCTATGCATAGGCATCATCTGGAGCATAATGAGTAAAGGAGAACGGATTAAAGAGTGTGCTATAATTACTCGATGAACGTATTCATTGAGTAGTACAGTGTGCTGTATAACAAAAATAGATCATTAGCCTAATGGAGTTTTATCTCGATGATCTCAGCTGAAAAATATATCTTGTCCAAACTTTTTTTGTACACATAGTGTACGTGTATTGCCGAACTAAACAAAGTCAACAATGCGTTCTGGATAAAAATGTCGAGCACACAGAATATTTTGGTGAAATTTCTGTTAGAGTTTCCAAATTCTAAGTCATTTTATTTGTACATGTATTTCCAAACGGAATGCTTCGTGTTATGCAGTACATATGCACTTTAAGGTCACTTCTTTGGTTTAAACCAAATATTTCATGATGGTGCTTCATGCCAATGTGTATTTAGTGTTGTGAATAGTACATTTACTGTGAAGCGCAATTTCCTATTCGGTGGACATCTAATTCAGATTTAAATATGAAGTTTATACACAAACAAAAGTGATTTTATCAGAAATCTAGGGAAAGTGGAAAAATATGCCCAATGCATTGGGAAATCGTCGTAAAGGAAAATATTTCTGTAACTATGAAGTCATTAACTTGATGAAAAGGAAAAAACGTAATAGAATAATACAAGCTGAAATGTCTAGTCATAATACTGTTGAAGAATTCGAATCAAAGCTTAAATATATGTGAATGTCAACGAAATGATATTTATTGACATATAACGGATTATATTGTTGTTTTCTGCGTGGATTATCGTTTATCAATGTTATTACTGTTATGAAAGAGTCAAAATTATAATCAAACAGCTGTGTCAACACTTACTTGTATGCGAATCTATGATTTTTACAGGTTTTATGAAAAGTGCATAATAATACTGATACTTACATTTATTAGGTTCGGGCCAGTTCTATTTAATTGCTTGGATTACAATTTCCGATACACATTTGAAGTTGGAAAAACTTGAGCAAAATGTGTACTGTACTGGTATCAATTGTTTTCACGGTTAGATCTCCATTTCAATCTTTATTCAACCTACACACCTTGAAAATTACGTGAGTGAAATGTGATTTAAGAAATTATAAAGAAGAAAGACCGTATGACACACGACAGCACTTATATCTCATAAAGATAGGGAATACATAGCATAAATGAAAATTGAAATTATTTAACTCGTGATACTTCTTTTGGCCAATTTTGCACTAAACTGTATGTAAATGTGAAGAAAATTTTGCACTTTGCTTTAATTGGAGTCAAAACCTTAAGAAATAGGGAAATACTGGTTCGCTACAAAAAATCCAATGCTAACAAGCGCCATACGGTGGATTGATAATAAAATGCATGCCTAGGAAAAATTGCTTTCTGTAATACAAAAGAAGTCGTCACCTCCCTGTTCTAAACCAGTTTTATATAGGCTGGTGTTTCACTATTTTTTAAGGTTTTGAATTCTTATTGAGTGTAAACTTTTCTTTGCATACTGATACACATAAAGGATATAAATAATGGTGTGTACCCACTCCACATATTGAGTAAAATGCCTGTGCAAGTTTTCTGAAGAAATTAGAAAACACACCTTTGTTAACGTTTTGATAAGTAAAGAGAAACTTACTTGTGTGTAATATGTGATAAGATGGATAGATAGACTGCAGAGAATATTATTTTGCTGTATATTGTCGATTTGATGTGCGTGTGCGATATTTCAAATTTTTTGCACGGTGGTTTCTAAAGCTCTTACGAAGCCTATTTGGGGAATTACACTTGACCGCGGATAATTCGGTATACACTCCTCCCCGGATATATCGATATCGCTTATATCGATATCCCGCTTATATCGATATTTTTCCCCACGCCAAATTTCTTCCATTGACCCCAGTGTTAGTTGTTCTGCTTATATCAATATTTATGTATTGATTTCCCCACTTATATTGATATTTTCCTAGCTAGTTAAGGCTTTTTTATCGATATTGTTCTCGTATTGAGCCTAAGTCAGCCAGCCTATTTTACTTCAAAGAAATGGGCTGGCAGATATGGAAGATTTAACAAAATCAGCCAAAATCAGCCAGCCCATTTAACTTCAAAGAAACAGGCCCGCAGATATGGACGATTTAACAAAATGAGCCAAAATCAGACGGCCTATTTTACTTCAAAGAAATGGGCCGGCAGATAATTGTTACTTGAAAGAAAAATATTCCTTTTAGATCAAACAATTATCAGAATGAAGGAAGCCACTAGCAGCATTTCACTGGATTCCATTAATTAAGTTGAATAGGCTGGCTGATTTTGGCTCATTTTGTAAAATCTTTCATATCTGCTGGCCCATTTCTTTGAAGTAAAATAGGTCAGCTGATTTTGGCTCATTTTGTTAAATCCTCCATAAGTTTAAATTAGAAGCCACTGCAAAGACTATATTTACATTTGATTGAGATAAGACAGATAGGATGTAAGATGAAAGTTAAGTGTCTAATGATTTATCGATATTTTGGCCATTTTTCCCCACTTAAATCAATTCTGTTTATATCGATATCCCGCATATATCGATATTTTTTATCCCGCTTATATCGATATATCAATGTGGGGTGGTGCGGAAAAAATTTAATCGAATTATCAGGGATATCGATTTAACCGAAATTGAATTATCAGGTGTATTATACAATTTCGCATCCAGCGTACAGAACATTGCAACTCTATGTCTTCAGAATGCACTAATTAAGAGTAAATTAATAAGCCGCAAAAAATCAGTTTGAAGGCGAGTCTTAGCATGAAATTAAGCTTGCGTGCTAAATTGACAATATACAGTATTTGTTGTGTTTTACAATTATTAATCAAAATTGGTGTAACAATTTATTGTTAAGATATTTTATTTTGCTTATATACCAGATGTTAAGACGTCACATTCCTTGTTTATTATACAAACTGTTACCATTGATCTCTCAATTCAACGAATTGCTCAAGATTTTGTTAATCATGCCGAATGCAAAAACGATCTGTTCAAATTGCCATCGATATTGCCTCCTTTATTAATTAAGTATATGTACGGTGTATGTTAAAAATAGCCTTACAAAGAACTTAGCAGTAAGTTGCTTATGCATATTGCAGGGTTTCAGTTAATATTTCGCACAATGTGCTGAATATGCCACTTGATCACACTTTATTGAGACCGTGCCAAATATAATGCAAACAAATACAGTTTGTTTCTAGATTTCATTGCCTCTATCAGTTTGCATCACAGACAGGATACAGTAAAATAGACCAAAACCTTATAAAATTAACCTCAAAATTTCCTAAGGGCTAAGATGCCTTAAATTTCTCTGGAACCACAGATTTCTGTCGTAGAATAAAATTAGAAATGACGTATGAGTACATTTAAAGATAATTGTTTACAGCCCAAGTACGTGACTAAACCTATACAAAGAAATAAATTGCATTTACAGCTGTTATTTAAGCTATGTCGAGATGTCATCTGCAATCATTTCATCTGTGATATTAAAACCGGTTTGTTCATGGATGCGCCTTCATGCATTTCTTTTGTATTTTTCTATTGTAGAAGCCAAAGTTTCCGGATAAGCGATAAGATCCGATGATATGATATAAATCCGCAGTTATTGTTGTGTTACTATTATAAATGGGAAAAACCAAAATAAATATATTGGAAATGCATTTGTATTGTATTTTGTTGTTTTGGAATGTACCTGAGCCAGCAATACTCCACGAAACGCTTTGCGAGAAGAAATTGCGATCGGGCCCTGCACATCAACATGCAGTTCAGTGAAAGTCAAGTCTTTTATTCAAGGTTTTTCGAAATTCATCTCTGCGAAAATATTGGGCAAACAATTTTATAAAATGGTTAACAAACTAAAATTGGTTACTTAAAACAACCAATTTTAGTAATTGACCTATGATTTTACTAATAGTTGTATAAAATTTAGGCTAATTTGCCTAAATTTTAGGCAAAAATGAATAAATTACGGAAAAAAAATTTAGCAAGCGCGCAATAAACCTTTGAAATTTTCACACTCCATAAAAAAGATAGGAAAATGGAATATCGACCAGCTTTATCCAGAGCCAAGTGGGGAATACATATCTTTGAGAAGTTATTTCGCGAATGGGTAAATACCGAATCGAGAGTGATAACTTTTTCGCGTATATTGTATGTATAAAAAGAGAAACTAAATGTTTATATTCTAAGTTTATTCTCATATAACAATATCCAATACTTCGCAAGTATATTTTAGATAAACCAATAACGAAACAAAGTATTTTAGACAAAACAGTAACAAAAAGTATCTGTTAACAAGGTTCTAAGCTGTAGCCTAATGAAGACGAACAAGAATTTAGTCGTGAAGAACAAATGTTAATAATGACCGAAACTTACAGCTCGTTTTCATAAACTTAACACCCATCCGTTAATGCACAACAAGCGTTAAGATGAGCGTTACGTTGTTTGTTGTGTAACGCCGACTGGTAGCGTTACACAATAAACAACGCAACGCTACTCTTAACGTACCAATTTCTTGGAATTGGATGTGTTAAAGTTTGTCAGTATTGTTGTCTGTCGAATGACAGAGTATGTGGTCGTCCGCCTAAAAAACTTGTAAAAATGGAAACTAAGATAAAACGAAACAGATGATAATCATCAAGATAGAAACAAAGACAAAACGAAAATTTCAATTTCAATTTCCACTCCGTGACATTGTTTTCTTTGGTGACATCATTATGTTAGATACCATTGCCATGACATTCGACAGATTAGTAGTTGCACAACTACTTTTTTCATTTATTAATGAAAACGCGCTGTTAATTTGATTCTTTGGCTTAATTTGACGGATGTCACATTTTGACAAAAGTCTCCTCATAGGCGGGGTCGATCTAGTTGAAATGGATTGATCTAGGTGGAGCAGTAGAAAATAACTTTCAAGTATTTTTTAACACCTCCACATGGATCTCCGAACACTGTGTTTGTGGCAGGTATCGTACATTCCACTTCTCCTTCACACAAATCCCTACAAACATACAAAGAAACGTAAACTAAACATTCACTTATTTTCTGAGCAGCGATCGGGAAGAAGGATAACCATACTGATATACCACAAAATCTTTCAATTAAATTTCCAATTTTTTACAAGTATATTACAATTAAATTCGTTCCTTACAAAGGTTCTGCTTTGGTTCACAATTTATTTCAAAATTATGCCTTTTTAATCATTCGGATTACATTGCACTGGCAGGATTTTCAAAGTGCGGTGACATAAAAAATTAAAAATAAATAAAATTTGGTGCCTAAAAAGCAAAGCTATTTATAAATATCTATGACATTAAACAAATTCCAATTGACTAAACTCATTGACATATTTATTCAACGTGGCTATATGTAGCCAAACATGATATGTTTTTTACCAGCGATTAGTTTGCTTTTTATTTTATTATTTTAGTTTTTTGAAACCTTGATTTCAAGTTAAGACGGGAAATGTAATCTAAACGATAAATAAAAAGAATTAAGCCTTTTTTCTTATTTTAAATTCTATTTTGATAGGAGTAAACGTACTTGACGACAGTCATAGATGTCGCTGTGTCACCACAGTCCGTCCTGTGGTCATTGGCGCCACTGCATGGTCTATTGTTGTCGTCTGTTGATGTCCGTCCATACAGAGCTGATAGGATGCGCAACTTGTCACCTGCAAAATTTTATGACAAAATATGAGCCTTCTTTTAGTTTAAACACTAAGAATACATTTCTGATAGCAAGTTAAATCGACAAAGGTTATTATGTCAAATGCAATCATTAGTTAAGTGAAACTAGTTCAGTTGACAATTAATCATGAATTTAAAAAAAAAGGCCACAAAAACGACGCAACAAAATGTGAAATTCGCTTTTTCTTACGCCGAAGACATAATAATATCATGAGGTTCTCATACTTTTCGGACACCGAATAACACGTTTATCTTCCTTATATCACTTGTAAGGCCAGTGTTGTGACATTCAGCCTTTTACATACACTCCTCCCCACTTATATCGATATCGCTTATATCGATATCCCGCTTATATCGATATTTTTTTCTGCGCCAAATT
>JBCAUI010365960.1:0-14784 GCA_038406195.1 Haplosyllis anthogorgicola | reverse complement strand
CCTTTCTTGATGGGATGTTTACAATTGAATGTTTACAATTTAAGGTCAATCACAGCATGGAATCACACCTTCTGAATGGCCCAATCACAACAAGGTCATGTGATGTAAACAAAAATTCATTATATATAATGAAATTCATCAATATACTAATGATAATTATCCTATAGTGGTTAAAGAGTCTATTGCTGGAAGAGTGAACAAGTTTGAACAGAGTTCACAGACATGCACCCTGACCTTTCCCACCTGGTTTCCAGTGCTTTTTTGAGCTCATGGACATTTTAGGTTACCCATCAAAGAAGTCTATCGATGCATGTGTGATAGACTAATAATTAACTGTCACATGGCTGACATGGGGGGTCAGTCTGCCAGGCAATGAGGTAGTCTCACTGCCAGACATAAATTATGTTAATGAGCTGCCATCCCATGATGCCTTGCCACAGCCAGGTGAGGGTGGGGGGGTCTGTCTGCAGGATGACCTTTGTGCACTCACATCTGAGGTCCATCTAGGGGGGATCTGTCTGCTGAACAAGTTTGAACATTCTGGTAGAGGTCCAGAACTGGGAAAAGCAGAATTTCTTGCAGGCCTTTTAAATATAAAAAAGGACATAGGAGGAGGGTCCATACACCTGCATTGGGTTGTGCCAGCATATGGTCTAAGGTTGGGCTGCCTCACCTGCCACCTATCCTGGAAAGGGGGGGGGTCTGACTGCTTTTTCCACACAAATTTCTGAAATTTAGTATCTATCTCCACTAATATTTATCCTATTGCTTATTTAACACTATTTTATGACTATTATGGGATGCATTTTGGCATATTGTAAAATATGGATTTTGGACTTTGGACTGGAACAGACCAGACCAGACCAAGGTCCAAAATTCCATGTCCAAGGTCCAAAGGACCCATATTTATAATATGCCAAAAGCTCATCTGCCACATTCAGACAGTGCAGCTCACCCATTTTTACTGTCTTTATCATTTGCTACATCAAATAAAAAAATATATAAATTGAAATTCTGTCTCTGTACTCCCGTCCAACGGACGGGTTCCATCTATTTATGTATAATGAATTTCCTTTTGTCTAATGAAATTTATTGTATTTGAGGGTCATCCCTTACTGATAATAGAAAAAAAAATTGAACAAATATGAATTTATGCATAAATTTGTGTTTACAGGAAAATCCGTGATCAACGAAAGGTCAATTAATAAAAACTTGGAAAGACCTGTGGCTAACTATTTCATGTGTAAGACAGAAATATCATGTCAATTGTAAAGATCAAATTGAAATGTATTGCACGCGACCTTGATGACTTGTCGGGTATTTGTTTATTCGGTACACAGGTAATTGTTGTGTTAAACCTAAATAATTACTGAAGTGTAAATTGACAACACGGTAAGAGTGGAGTGTCATCTTGTTGGCTGTATTTTAGGATCTTCAGTTATCATATATGGTAAAATATTGACGATCAAGGTGAAGTATATTATATACATTCCATCTCATTGGTGAATATTTCAAAACTTCGTTGCTACAGACTGAAATAGAACTGGATGTCACTAGTTAAAGAAATACCCTAAAATTTCGTAGCAAAAGATTGAAATAGAAAAGGAACTTCGACAGCACTAACTTGACCCAGTAAACAAAATTTTATTTTATTCAAAGATTAATGAGCCAACACATAAAGAAAGATCTAATCAGAGGTGCTGCAATACTGAAAAGGAATAAATAAGCCCATTGGTATTGTGGTACCCCATGAACAACGTAAATATGTTCCTACCTTTGGTAATATTAAATCTTCGTCGTCGGGAGTGTAATAAACCAACAATCAGCCTCACCATCACGTACCCAACAAGACAATATTGATGCTGTTCAAAAGTGAGAGCATGTGTTTTTGTGCTGGTCCACTGCTTGATCATCGTATTGACCGTTTGTGTGTGTAGTTCTTTAGAAAAAAACTTGTTTGCGACTTTCTCAATGTAGATTCACAATGGGAAGTTATGCCTCAGAGGACGTCTCTTTAAGTAGAATGGCTTACATTAAGAGAAATGGTATTAAACCTGCCTTCCAGAAGGTTTTGTCGGATGCCGAATCTAAACCAGAAACGGTGAGAAGTTTCTCAGACGTCGGTAAATTTAGGTATCATGGATATTCCCGGTGGCTAGCTCGAAGAGCCAAATCAGTGACATCTCGTAAGTACACAACTACATTGTATTCCCGAGTTCATGTATACCCAATCACAATTTCAATAAATTTCTGGAAAAATGTAAATGTGTATACCCTACACCCTGTTCTATCAACGGGTTTACCCTCATAGATAAGTCGGAAAAATACTTTTTACTTCTCAGTACCAGCAAAAGGGTCGCACATTAGGCCTACCGGTAATTGTTTTTGTTTTTCCTTTTCATGTACAAAGTGATTTATCATGGCGGTATAAATCAAACCTAAAGCCATTAACAGTAAAGGTACTTTTAAGACATTAGACAACACAAGCACAACAGCCTGAACAGGCTGTGCATACTTAAGTTGTTTATATCAGTTGGACTTTAACCCCACAGACATGATTGTTAACCTAGGTTTACAACACAGATACACAAAATATGTCACATGATAGTTCATTGGTTTAGCTAGTAGAGTATGACACGTTGTGCACATCTCTTGTGTGCTACAGTAAACAAAACGTGTGTACAATGTCCTCATAAAACCACTGTTGAGCTGACAGACCAATAAAATATTGTTTCCAAGCTTTTTGCTACAGAGCACCGGTGTACTGTGTGTTTTGCCTGTCGCATACTTTGTGGGAATCTCGTCAACATTTCTTATCAATTGTAGTTTGGAACAAGTATGTAAACAAGCTGTAGCTAAGGTGAACAGGAGGAAAAGGTCACATTATATTGCAGTAAGAGGAATAAATGAATCGGAGAGACACCATAACATAATCCACAATGTCATATCTCTTATAAACTTGTATTAGTCATACTACAGTAATGGATAGGAGAAAGCGAATACATTGGACGCTAGAAGACAAAAAGTTATTACGGAGTTCATCCAGAAAACTATCGAGAGCTCCAAGTTTGGCCGACATTCTCAAAGATACCTACTCACATTCCAAGTTAAAAGTCTACTTTTCAAATATTGTAGGGTTGAGGTTAACAGAGATGCCTGACCATGCAGAAGTAGGTTGAAATTCTTTTTTAAAACTTTTGAATCAAGAATGAAAAAGGACCACGTTTATGACAGATAAAATTTATTGGACAATATCTTTTATGAGACTGTATTAAATATTGTATTATATAGGTTTGTGAGCAGGGTAAATTGTTGTGCCAGGAATACATTTTCAACCGGCTTAAAAAACAGAATCTTCTGCAGTTTGCTGGAAAAACAGGAAGTGTTGTGCAAGCAGTGCTCAAACCTACAGACATATCAAGGTACACTGTGTACGATCCTTTATTTACAGATTGTGTTCATGGTAAACGAGACAAATTTATTAGAACAGACAACTCAGCATTTTAATTACAACGGATATCGTAGTTCACAGTTACGATATGGCGAATGACCTCTGGCGGATGTTTTCAGAACTAACCTTGCACCAGAGACTCATGATGCTACAAGATAATCAACAATTAGCTATACATTTATTTCTTTGCAGCGAAATTCAAACTTTAGGTAATGAGCTGGAAAAATCCTACCCCGAACTTTACACCAATGTATGTAAACAAGTGCAAGTTACGTTGAGAAGTGACACGCTGGTTCAAAAGACATTTATTGCTGTGGCGGAACATATGGTCAAACATCAGCATTCAATTACATGGGGCAAAGTAATCGCATTGTTTGCTCTAGCGGGTATGTTGCTATTTTACGACCAATTTTATTTGAAAGTATCCCTTCTATTTTTGTTTTAAATTAGTCTGAAATTTCAGAGCACAGACGCTCTATATCTTTTTTGCTCTTGTTTGGGTGGTTCCTAAATAAAATACCAATCACAAATAAATCAATCGCAAAAATGTCTTCGATTGATTTCGATGTGTGTGTGATATATATTTCTCACTTGTAGGTGGTTTTGCACAAGATTGTGTTCAACAAGGGCATCCCGAATTTATCGCCACCGTACTGACTACATTCGAGACCATTCTAGATAAATATGTAGCGGCCTGGATAGTAAAACAGGGCGGTTGGGTACGGTATTTTGCCCCCGTAAAATTGACAGATGCTAGATCTGTGTTTCTTTCAACCAATTGATTTTTTTATATAAATCGGGAGAAAACAATGTCTAAGTTTTTACCATTCATAGGCGGACGTAATAAGGACCTTCCGGACCTCCAGGGAAACACCAGTATTATGGTTACTAAGCATTGTCGGTGCTGCAGTTGGATTCGCATTGACTCTACTGGCTACTTCTCAGCTTTAGTCCTCCGATGAGATCTATCGTATTCGTTACTAAATCAACTGTTTTGTACATAACGCAAGTCATTCAAAAGGAAAGACGCACGCATGTGCTCAAGTAAAGATGGACTAAATTTTGAAACGGGCTCATATCAGACAGACGCGACGCTAAGACAAGGTGGTGATTTGTGTGATTTCCAATTGTTTCCAAATAGCCCAATTTATTACATGATGTGACTTTCCGTTCTACATGTAAATTATGTGCAACACCATTAATATTATACTATGTTTTAGAATAAAAAATGTTATGAAAATAAGTAAACTTAATTACTTAATTTAATGGACACTGTAATGTATTCAAGCATTCTCAGCAAGTGCTTTACGCATTTGCTTCCTCAATACCATTTTCAGATGGTAATCCTGATATGGAAATCTGAGACGTATTCTGAGCTTCAGAGTAAAGTTCATTCTCTTTGTAGCGGTCGTACATGACGTTATGTATTCCTTCCCCTCGGGGACTGGACACGGGACCGCGAAAACGCGTCATGTAAACCACAAATGATATAACAGCGATTGCAACAAGAATTAACGGTATTACGACTGCGATGACAAGTTTCGTGTCGGAATCAATGCCGCTGCCTTCATCGTCCGAGGTAAAGTAGATACAATTGAATGTAATTACCTCGTTATCAACGCCAAGCACTTCCACGCACACGTTAAATTTCTGGACATCGGAAGGCAAAACGTCTTTAACCGTTAAACTGTACTGGTCTTTCGGAACAGGGAACGTAGTTGCCATGTAGTTGCCCTCATAATGGAGTAAAACCTGGAATTTTGAGATCTTATCATCAGCTACAAGTAATGTATCTTTGTTCCACTCGACCTTCAAAGTTTCCGCGTCGAACGTTGCCGAAACGTCCAACTCGTATTCCGTTTGCCCATCAGAATTTCCCCATCGGATTCTATTCGATATGGCATCAAAGTGATAGGGACAAGTCACGGCTTTTTCGCCGCTGTCACATACAAAGTTTTCCTCTGACACAAGCTGAAATTGTAAGTCTTTCAAAGTAACAGGAGTGCTGCATTTCCATGGTCCACCTGCAACCAAATTATGCATTTTTCATTGAAGAGGTTTAAAATAAAAATTCAGAGATGGTAGCTTCTAGTGTTTCACCAGGATTATAAAATGGGTAGACCAATTTCTACACGTTTTCATTTAAAAAGTCAGTAAAACACTCAGAAGACAAAATACCCTAAGAAAGATTATTCCTAGTGATAAAGGTTATATTTTACGTTTAAAGTATTTTAAGCTGAGGATTTCCGGCTGTTTGCGAATATTTTAACTGTATTTGAAAAGCACATTATAAGAAAAAGAAGACATCCAAACTGATATTTATCGTTTATCATTGCAAATCAGGGATTGGTTACATGTATTCTGCATATCAAATGACAATTATTACCTTTCTGTTCGTGGTAAATAGTTTGATCAATATGCTTGTCGAACCATGATCTCAGCCATTTCAAGTGACAGTCACAAGCTATTGGCGCCGGAGACCAATAAATCTGCGTTAACTGGTTTAGTCCCTCTAAAATATAGAAAATTAGAAAATTCCGTTAGTTGCATCACATAAAAATACAATAGGTGGCAGTATATATATATAGGCCTTACAGAACCTACTAACTGTTATGTGTAGGCCTTACAGAACCTACTAACTGTTTTCTTCAAAATAGAAAAGAAAAAGAAAATTTACTTTTAGAGCTCTTATGTTTAAATCTATTATATTATCTTCTATGCAGATAAATGACCTAAATCACACGGATATATTGTATTGATTCCTGTCAAGGCTATGGAGAGTCTCTGAATTTCAGGGCAAAATCTCAGTATGGGCATTGTTGTCAGAGGACATGTAGTCAAATCCAGAACAGATAACCGCGGAAACTGTGAGAAAAGATCATCCTCAAATCGTTTGATGCTTGTTCCGCCTAAATAAAGGTACCCCAAGTTTGCAGCTGCCTTTTCATTTTGAAACATCGATTTGGTTAGGTTATTTAAATGGTTTCCATGAAAATCTAGTATTCTCAATGTGAACAAATCCCTAAAAAGTCCATCTGGCAAATCCTGTATCAGGTTCTCTTGTATTTGTAATGTAAACATTTTGAAAAGTCCGACGAAGCTGTCTGGATGTACTGTTTTTATCTTATTGTTTTGAACGTTCAATTCCTTCAACGTTTTCAAGTCTTTAAATGCATTACTGGGAATTTCCGTCAGTTTATTTGAATCCAAATCTAAAAATAGCAAAGATGACAGACCATCGAACAAATGCTCAGGGAGAGTTACAAGTTTATTGTCCGTTAGGTCTATTTTCTTCAATTTGATCATTTCCGAAAATGCATTTGAAGAAATAGTTGCGATCTTATTCTTGTCCAGAAAGAGGTTTTGCAGCCTATCCAATCCAACAAAACTATCATCGTCCAACTCGGTAATTTTATTAAATGTCAGGTTCAGCATGATAAGTGACTTCAAATCCTCAAATGTATTTGGTTCTATCTTTTCCATGTAGTTGTGACTCATTCTCAGCCATTTCAATCTGGAGTAGCCAGCAACAGTCGAAGGCAGAGACTTAAATTTGTTGTCTGATATGTCAATGAATTCAACTCCATACAAACCAGATAGATAATTGTCTGGTAACTCGTCAATCAAGTTAAAACTTAAGTCGACCTGTTGGGTAGAAAGATACTGACAATAATAAAAAAAATTCACTACAGACATGTACGAACATTTGGAATTCACTGTAGCGCAATTTAACCTCATTCACAGAATCGTGCGACAAATATGTTACTTTATGAATGAAGAGGAAAATTTATCCGATTTTTCTAATGCCGGGGTCTCTTGTAGTCCCGCATCGCAATTTTTGTAACACCAGTATGGTTCAAATTGTATGTTAGGAACCTAGTCATTTTTGCTATTACAAAGAAGTCCATAATATTATTACATACTCCCATAATAACCTAATAGACTTAAGTTCATCGGTATCTACTAAATTGGTAAGGACAGCACCTGACGGACCTTAAATCCATTGTCTATTTTGTATTCTGATGACTTTTGTCGATTCGGTGATGAATCCATGCAATCAGGTGCATTTCAAAACAGGTCAAATAATAGATTTATGGTCCATCAGCCATTGCCCCTGTAGGAAAGTCGACGGAACTTGTCCATTATAGTTTTCAGTTGGAAGTTCAACATATCATCACGCTAAATTCAGATGTTAAGTAAAAAAACATGAAGAGTCTTCGTACTAGTGTTGTGAATAGCGAAATATATTCTTACCTTGTGAAAACTGACGTTAGATTCTCTCATTTGCGGTAAATTGTTGTCCTTCAGCAAGGCTTTCGAACAAACAATCGCGTTTCTCTGTGAATCTCTGTCTATCTGTAATTAAATTTAGACAAATTTATAAGAGAATTTATAAATACATTTAATTTTGATGAATGTTTAATTTTATTATTTCGATATAGACTACTAACGATTGGATTATCCCAGCGACATTTGCAAGGGTGAGAAACGGGACAAGACTGGTGGATTCGTGGAGTCTCTGTTGTTAATCCTAAACAATTCGCAAGTACCACCGTAAATATGCACAAAACAGACGTCAACATCTGAAAAAGGTGTAAGTTTATCATTTTAGATGAACATTCTTGTTGAGATGTATCTAAATTTTAATTTCCAAAATCAGAAATGCAAAAAAGCGCATTAAAATTGCATAATCTAGGAACAATATAATTTTGTTCGAGACTCAATTGCTGCAAAATTAATGGAAACTTCCCTTTCTTGAATTAACACGGAAACCAACCAGAAACTTTTGAAACAAATTATATATTTTTTTACCTTTTCTCTTTTATACTTGTATAATCAATTCCTTCAAATATTTACGTGGCATTTCTGTACACAAATGAAAATAGATCACATTCTCCTTATGTCACATGCACACTATCCCTTTTGGTAATATGAATATTATACACAGGTATCTAATTTCAATTTAACAAAAGTATGTGACCACTTGTACCAAATAAATGCAGTAGCGGATCTGTTTCTGAAATCGAATCATCTTGCGAACAATAGAGTCCCATGCTGTGCCTTCCAATCGAACAACAACGTTGCGTGAAATCCTGTTGTTTGCAAAATGAAGAGCTTCGAACAGATGGTTCATCCTCTTTCAAATCCTGAAAAAAAAATGTTTTTCTCGGTGTTGTGAAAATAGTTGTCACGTTATAAAGTTAAGGCAAATTGCTACAATACTTTATTGGTACCCAGAGGAGAGCATTTAATCATGTTGTCATGAGGTATGTCCAAGAATATGATTGTTAAAAGTCTGTTTGATTATATTTTCTCTTTATTTTCTTTTGGCATTTTATCATGCATAAGGTTGGGAGTGAATATTTTCATAATCGCAATGATAACGTTTTGCTTTTGAATATATTCGACATGACTTTTCAACTAGATTTCGATCATCGTCAATTTTAAAAAGTGCAATTGAAATAACGTTACCTTTCCTTTGACTTAAATTGAATACTGAAATGAATATATTTAAATAGTGCAGTTCATGTCCTTTTTGTCAAACGGTCTTATTATGCATGAAGTTTGGTTGAATATTAAATTGCTACAGTTTGCACACCATATATTCAGATAGAAGTGTTAAGAATTGGAATAACAAATTTGCTTTCTATCTGATTCCTCGGACAATCACCCGAGTTTATAAAATCCAATATTGTATCCATAGATTTATCTACGAAAATCCGTAAATCAATTAAGAGACAGTGGAAATATCAATAAAATCCCATCACTTGATTGTGATTAAATTAACAGGTTTAAATGTCATGACATTTCTGGAACACGTGGATATTCTTGGGGAACAATAAATCTGGTGTTTTAACCGATGGAGTGTGAAGAGAAAAAATTGATGACTCGCAAAGAAGCAGTTTCGATTCAATCACTAATGGATTTACACAGTGTGAGTAATTTTAAATCTTATTTTCCAATAATCATTATATTTTTTGTTCAGTGTTAGGGTGTCAAAGAGGCTTTGGTGGTGGAAACCTTTATTACAAATTATAAATTCTCAGCTCAAGAAGAACATTTACGTAAGTCCCCATGTTACAAAGTTACCGCACTGTATTGCTGAATTCTTAGCTATCACTACAGTCACACGTTATAAAAGAGAAACATGATGAGGTTATTTAATCTAGTGTTTATTAGACTAGACATGCAGAAAACCTTCCACAGGTGACCCGGATGCACTCATTACATGTATTTTCTCATTAGGGTGTTCACAATCTTAACACCAAATGCTTTTCCCTGGGTTGACACTTAGAATGTATAGCTTCGATAAGCCATCACTGAGCAGCTCAACACTGCATCGAGAGTTCAAATCCCCATGGCGACGGTCACACGAAGTCCAAAACAGGGGCAATCAGTGGCCCTACAAATGGACCCTGGTCCAACAAAATCTTTAATAAAAAAAAAGCTTCGATAAGCCAAACCGCAGAATTCTCCAACGATTTTCATTTCGTCAGTAGAACAGTGTGTAGTTCCGATGTTTTAGAGCCCCAACGGAAACAACAGTCCGTAAGTAACGAGTAATGCAATTTCCTTTATTGTTATCGACTGACAATCCCACAGATACGTAAACATTGACATGTAACACAGATTTTCCCCGTTGTCATGATCGAATACATCACAATAAAACACACCCTTTTATTCGGAAGTAACAATGTTCGAAAACGATTTATTGGAAAGTTTAAAAATTGATCAATCGAAACTTAAAGAAAGGAAACCTACATATGTGAAAAATGTTAAAATTAACATATATTTGGATCCCAAGGCGAAAGTCAATGGTACGCAGATTCCAGTGAGAATTGATGTTGATAAAATCCGTCAGGAAGTGTTGGGCAAAAGTCCAAATAGTGGGAAGCAGTCCTATTATTTAAAGACAGAAAAAATTGATGGAACAAAGAAAACCAATGGGGATATTGATAATAAAAAATTATCAATTCATACACCAATGTTGAGAAGTCCGCAAATCGGTTGCAGAAGTTCCAAGAACATTGACGAACATCAGATGGACTACAAACCCAAATCACCCCAGGAAAACAAAAATAGTAAAAGAAGAGTAATTGAACCATTGTCACCCATTAGTATAGTAAGCAGGGAGGACAGAATGAGCGAAAGATCTGAAGAGGAAATCGGCGAAGGAAAAAGGGATTTCGATGAAGAAAGCATTGCAGCCGTTGAAAAGGCGAACAAAAACAAAGAAACAGTCAAGGCAGTAAAATCGCCAGAAGAAGAGCCTGGAAAACTGATGAGACATGGAACTTACATTGTGGAAAATTGCGGTGATAGGGTCTTCTTGATGCCTGTTATTTATGATGAAGGCTACACGAAGAGGAAGGTTTTAATGAATCTTACTGGAGTTTACGACGTCGGGGATTTTTGGACATTTTGGGTTTGTAGACTGCAAAGTATTTCAATTCCGTTTTGCTTACAATAGAATATTTTATGCTCTGCTTATCAGTTGAACCAAAGCAAGACATAATACATATTAGAGAATTTCTTAATTAATACTCTACCTAATTTGTCTAATTAGACAGAATAGCAAGTTACTAATTTCAGAAATTGTACTGTATTCAATACGTGCGGATTGAACCCTTTTCATTGAAGTGTCAATATTACACTGTTTGAATAATCTTGTATTCAACTAAATCCAGGTGTCACTACTGAAATTATTAAATTGCAATCTTATCTAACAATGTTATTACCCTATCCAATGTATTATGACTCGAGTACTTGAAATTTATCAATCGGAGATGAATTGACATTTTTGTCGAATGAACGCTATGAACATCTTTCCATTTTGATTTTTATTAAGTTAAATGATTGTCAAAATATGTAAGAATGGCATTTAGGTATTTCAATTCAGATAGAACAATTAATTCCACTTTGATATCGATTCACAACATCCAGCCATTCATATATTTGAGACAGTGTAGAAAAACCATCGGACGTAACTATTCAAATGTGTCGAGTACTCGTGGATCGGGTCGAGTATTAGCCTACGAGTACCCGAGGTAGCAAATTATGACGCGTGGAAACCCTATTTTTATGGAGGGAAGCTTGTAGGAAAATCTTTGATCCCTAGTTTATTATGATTCATGAGCTAATCCGTAGCATTCCCACAAAATTAAAAGAGTTTCTTCCTCTGGTTGTTCCTTTGGTCACTTTTCACGTCTTAACTGCCTTTTACAGAGCCAATTCAAATTTCAGATTGTTAGCAAAAAGTAGATCAATGCATAATTGTTCTTAAAAAGAAACGGTAGAGAAAACTTCTGTCAACATTAGGAAAGTGTATACATACAAAGAAGTGTGAAATGCGCAAACTGTGTATAAGTTACCATGTTAAGTTGTTAAAAGAAAAATTTCACTCTGCATACGTTTCGTTAATTTCTATGGTAGGATTAAAACAATCTAGGCATGTGTTGTCGCGGTTGAGTTGTTTACTGACCAACTTAGATCCTCACTGTGAGACCGTTCTGTTGAGTTGTCGTTAAACAACCTTGCAATCTTTAGAGGATTTGCAAATCATGTTTATGTTAGGTTTGCATGCTAAAGTTGCTATTACAAAAAGAAGAAATGACTTTAGGGACTTGAAATATATTAGAAAGTAATATATTCTTTAGTTTGCACCTGCAAAGGGTATAAGGGTAAGTATGATGTTTCACATGACTCGTGTACACTTAATTTACTACATAAGCAACAAAGGCTACGCAGCCCAAGCATGGATCACCTATTTTTGCTGCAGTGAAGTAAATGGTGACATGTGCAATGGATGGCTGGCTTCATGTATCCGCGACAATAAGATTGACATCAGTATCCTTAATTGTTTACTTAATTGATACACGCATATTGTTATATTTGTACAATTATATATTCAATTTTACGTGTTATTTCAGACAAGCCGAGAGAGAATGGACGGAGCATCTCTTCTTGAACAGCAAAAGAATCTTCACCAGCAAATACAGGCATTCGACAAACTACTCCATCATGCCATGAATAAGTTCTCCGACAAGAAAATGTACCAGATGCTAACTCTAGCGTGCGAGATGTTTCCTGATCTGGCCGACAACTCCCACCGTACAGGCCATCTCATACCTTCCATGGGGACCATGCGAATGATATATGATAGGCTAGAAATCAACAAAATCAATGGTTTCCAAACTGAGGATGAAGTACCACTAATGAAATATTTGGAAACTTTCTTCGATGATTTGGAGTATCTGAAAGATCTGAAGAAGTACTTTGATCAAAGGATTTACACTTGCTTGTATGAGTACTTCTTCGACCCAGAAGTTGACTTAGATGGGATATCTTTTGCCGATGATGATGACAAATCTAATCAAAATGAAGAAGAAATTCTTACATACAGAAGTGCGGTGGATTTGGATTTCACGAAAATGACAGATAAACAGCGATTGGGACATGCTATTAAAGATATGTACTATATGAATAGGAAATGGGATCTTTTGTACAAAGATGAAGAACTTCAAGCCGGAATATTTGATCCAGACAGCTATCACGAAATGATACAATATCCAAGATTTGTGGATTTTGAGTACGTTTTCCGTGTAGTACCAGACATTTTCACCAAGGCTTACAAATCAATAGAAATTGCCAAGATCTGGTGGACAAAGGCAACTGAAGTGTACGAAGTGCTTCCTGGTACAAATGGTCAAAAAATTTACTCAACCCGTGGACTACAGAAAAGAACGCGCGAACTGGAAGAAAAGATTGAGACTCTGACAAAGGAGATTGACATTGAAGATGAACTGCTTAAGTATAACTGGGCAGACCTCGAAAGCATCAAAGCAAGAGAAAAGAGATGTGATGTGCTGCAAGAGGATTGCGAAAAGATGGCCGAAGAAAAGTTTAAAACCGAAAAGAAGTACGATACCATAATGGAGGAGAAAGAAGCCGTACAAAGAGAAATGGAAGAATGTGAGAAAGCCAAAGGGTCAACAAGATGGAGAGATCTGGAAAATGTTCTTACAACGCTAGATATTCAACTTGTACAAGTGCACAATGAGCTCAAACTACTCGCATTTCATTATGAGCTACTCAACCAGGATCTTCAGGTATTTATGTATATGGTTATATGGTTATGTAAAGTGCAAGAAACAAACATGTAACAGTAGTAAATATACAAGAATGGCGTGTGTACATATTTTGTGTATTAACTTTAGATAATTAAGCAAACAGTAACTAAAGGGTGTTGTCATCATAAGACTAATTAGTTAAGCTGACATTTGAATTCAGTTGTGTATTGTCGTCCTGCATGCTACATGATATATTTTTACCAATCAATGAAAAAGCAGAAACAAATTTCTTGTGATGAATAAAAATATCAGCCTGACCTCAAAATTGATAAGTAAATTTCGTATAACTTCAACAAGTGATAAACGATTAAATAAAGTTTGTATAAATTGTAGTGAAGTTACCGAGTTCGCTTTCAGGTGGAATTGAAAATGAGACCAGAATTCTTGCGATATATCGGAACGATGGAAATAAGAATTGGGGATTTGGAAAAGTCACTTGAAGAAAAGAGAATTGAACGGCATGATACAAAAAAGAAACTTGTGCTCATTCGTACAAACTGTGAAAAAATTAGAGAAATAATGGAGAAATACTTGGGCAGCCGAGCAGTTTCCGAAACCAATCTCAAGAGCAATCAAACGGCACAAAACAGCCAGAAAGATGGTCGAAATGAAAAGACGGACAAATTTGAAGATAATAAGAAATTCATTAAAGAAAGAGAAACTGGGAACATCAAGAGAGAAAAACACATTACCGGCAGTAAAGTAAATAAAGGAGGTGGGAATTCCGTAGAGATGCAAAAGGAAATCGTAACCAAGTCAAAAACAACAGCATCAACAACTACGGATCCATCAGTTAATGGTAGAAAGAACAACGTCAGGAAACAAAATAAATCATCAAGTGAGACGCGGCTTAATTACAAATAGCTGAAACAAATTAACAAAGAAGAGAATACTTTTTTCAGACTGGCGGTTTTAAATACGTCAAATTATAGAAAATCTTGTAGTGCATTTCATTTGTAGTGCAGGATACATTATATTTGTGTTGTACATGTAATTTAAATTAATTTATGGCTAAGACGGCGGGCAATGGAAAAGTTTGCCTGATACCGACCGTAATATAAAAACAATCACAAACTAGACAATCCAGTAGGCTGCAAAGCCGTTGCATTGCCCCCAAATGCAAACTCCCCACAACCAAAACCCATTAAAAATGATAAAAGTAAACAGCAATCAACAATTTTTTTGAGTTTAGCTATAAAAGTG
>JBCAUI010365738.1:0-14786 GCA_038406195.1 Haplosyllis anthogorgicola | reverse complement strand
ACCAGGACCACAGCATTACTCCAGGAGCTATCACTGGGACTGATTGCCCCTGCCTCTTGCATGACCTTCAGGTGCTCGTACACTTCCTCCACCATGTGAGGGGGTATCCTATGAAACTGCTCCTTGATGGGGGTTTCATCATCCACGTGAATCTCATGTTGTGCAGCCATAGTGCACCCCAACTCAGTTGAGTCGAGGGTGAAAATGTCATGGAACTCCCTCAGCAAGGCCTTTGCCTTCATTCTTAAATTCTTGGGCCAGGCAGCCAGTCCCGACAGATCCAATGTCTCAAGGACTTTGCTTTTTCTTTCCTCCTCGGGCAACCCTGAACTTTTTGCTGCTGGCTCGACCCCTAGCTCCTTGTTGAGCTGGGCAATAGTTCCTGGCATGATGTAGGTGGTCGGCACCTCATTGGCTGTGGCCACAATGGCCAACAGTGCATCTGCCCTGATGGTCTGGGGGACGGCCATCCTGTTCTCCAGGATCACTCTGACCCATTGGGAATTCTTTCACAGAAACTGAAAGGAGGCCCAGAGCTTAACTCCAGGCGGCAAGTGTCCCTGGTCTGCAGGCAGCTCAGTAGCGGCCATCCACAGCCTACCTTGGAAACCTTGTGGTTGACCTTTCCCCTCACTGCCATGCATCCAAAAAGGGATAAAAGGACATCCGTGTGGTTCCATACTGTTTCCTCATATTCAATAGGGTCCTTCTTCATCTCGGCCAATTCGTCATCTGTCGGTTTGTCTGAATCATCCGGGTCATCCAACATCTGTGCTGCTCATTGCAGCAGTGTTTTTCCTTCCTGGGGGTTGGCCAGCACTCTCTGCACTAGGACATGTCATGTCCGTAACAGAGTGGCTACTCGGGCGTTGGCCCACGGTATGGCCAGTTTATCAATTTCACTTTCCCAGATGACTTGGACAACTCAATCTAATGTGGGGGTCCCCAGAAGGATGGGAACTTGTCGAGCGAACTCTGTGTCATTCCTCAGGATGAGTGCCACCATGTCTTCATCATATCCTGCCACCCCATCCACCTGTACCCGGACAACAACATAGCCAGTGATGTCGAAGTTTGCTCCCCCAATGTCCCTCATTGAAGACTCCCCTGGGCCCAATAGATCAGATAATGGGTACACTGTCAGGCCATGGGACACTGTGTAGCCTGGCATGATTAAGTTGATGGTAGCCCCCATGTTGAGCACTGTGAAACAGGGTTCACCAGCAACCCAGACTCTCCCAATGTTGTCTGGACCCATCCACCATCCTATAGCCTCTTCATTGACATAGGGAGTCTCTCCCCAGTGCTGCTTCAGTTTTGGTCCAGGGTCCCTGCCGGAGTGTCTGCCAGCTTGGGGGCCTTCGGCTTCTGTGGGGCCTGCGCTCCCTTGTTTGGGCCCAAAGCCCCATTTAAATAGGTTTTACGGGCTCCTGTTTTCTCTGGACAATCTCAGATCAAGTGCTTGGGTGACTGGCAGTTGAAACAATGCCTTTGCTTATCTTCATACTGATCCATGGCCTTAGCCTTATGAGCATTGATGCCATTCACCCCATCTTCGTCATCAGTTTTGCTGCCCCCTTCAGAGCAGGCGTCACTCTTGGAGGGTGCAGGTGCGGGGGCTACTGTAGCATTGCGCCTCAAGGCGTACAGGTGTCTATTATCTCGATTCCTATCATCGGTATGGTGATACCCAGGATCCAACTGCCGGTGGGTTGTCTGCTGCTCTCAGCTTATCTCTTTGCACTTAACAATCTCCAGGAGCTCATCATAGGTGTAGACTGTCCTGGAGGTAGTAGAGGGCATTCTGAAGTTCAATGTTTAGTCCGCCATACAACTGGTCTTTCGACATCCACCCGACATCTTCTTCAGAGACCTTGTCGGGGTGCCCCTCTCAGATCATGGACAGTTGGTCCGAGAGGCATGCCGAGAACATCAACACAGTCTCCTGACTCCCTTGGCACATCGCATACAGGTCCCTGATCAATGAGTCATAATGGGCTGACACCTTGAACTTGGTGTCTAGACAGGCAAGCACATCCCTGGTCGTCCCACAATTCCGTAGGTCAGACATGCCGCGTATCTTCATCACAGCTCCAAATATTTGGGAGAGGACCACCATATCATCGAACCCTGCATCCAGGTATGCCTGAACTGACTCCCTCCAAATGAGGTATGCCAAATGAGCCCCTATGCTGCAATCTTCTGACAGGGCTTCCAGTTTAACATTCCCGGTCCGATGTCTACTTCTGCTCTGTTCTCGGTGCCACCGGCACCGGCACCCAGACTGTCTGCTAGCACTGGAGGTGGCCGACCTTCCTGAGTCACTGTTGTCCCCACCCCTATCAGGTGAGGGGGAAGGGCTAGGGGGTGGCCATCTCCCTCAACATCAGCCACTCCCTCCCAACTCATGGGGTAGCTGCATGGGCTCCCCTTCTTCAGGTCCATCTGGGCCACCCCCTGGGCCTGTCATGCTCCTGAGGGGGCCTTATGAGGTTGACCAGGCCTCCCTCTCCCAACAGCTGGCACTTGGTCCAACCCTTCCAACCACAGGACAGCCAAATCAGGAGCATCTGCCCCCATGAGGACATCTTCCCCATCTGACCCAGGGTTACCCCGGGCAGGGTTCGCTAAAGCTAACCCTCTCTGCCTCCAGTGGGAGGCATGCTCAACTACTCCTGCTTCAGCCACTCTCACCTGATTGGCTCTCCTCCTCTGCTCGACTTGGCTGCGAGCTTCAGCCAGGGCATGGGCAACCTGTTGTCTGGCAGCCATTACTGGGATCTGGATGATGTTCAGTGACATGGTATGCCCTATCCATCATCAGTACCCAGCACTTAGCCAAGCCACCAACTGGGCAGCATCATCAGGTTCCAACCCCTCTCCCCGTATTTGCCGCCCAAAAAATAGGATGGCTGTCCGGTCATCCATGAACACCACTTCAGTAACCTCTGGGATTTCTGCCCTCAGTAAGTCGGCCACAACCTCTGTATTCCACAAATGCTGGACAGGTGGATGAAACTCTCCACCCCTAATGACCTCAGACATAATCATCCTGAGAGCGAAGCATTCCCTGTCGAGGGGAAACACAATCATCTGTCCATCCTGCGAGGGGTGCATCAGCCCTCAGCCAGTACCCTCACAGGCTGCTGCTGGGGCCTTGGGGGTCCCTGCCCTTGGGGACGTTGCCTTTGCTGGCCCAGTAGATTTCACCAGGGGTGGGATGTGCACCTCCACCACTGTAGCTTCTAGTTCATCTGTAGTCCCCCTGGTGGTCTCATCACTGGAAGGGGGATGGTCATCCCTGAGTACATCCACAGGAGTCCCATCTGGGTTCATCATTGTGATGATGCTGCCAATCCTTGCTCTATTACATTGGGATCATCAAGGGCACTAGGCTCAAAAGAAAGATTATACTAATCTACGTCTCTTGACACTGCCAACCACTGGGATGAGTCAACTCCTGATGTAGCCACCTATGGGAGCTGGTCACCGCCAATGATATGGACACCCCTAGGATGTCAGGTCCTGACCCTGTTCAGCATCACGGTGCTTATGGCACAGGTCATGGGCTGTGGTGCTTCTACATCCACTGAGTCGACCGCCCTTTCGAGATGATCGTCCCAAGTGTGGGCACAGCACTAACCCAGATCACATCCTATCCTAAACCAGTGCCCACCCAGGGATGCCAAGTTTGTGTGGCAGGGGCTGCCCGCTCTCTCTACCAATGTGATTCTCACTTCTGATGAGGTGGGAACCTTGCTTCTCTGGATGCCGGCTGCTGGTCTGAACAGCAGTGAGATGTCAACACTAAGCACGTCCTATCCATTCAATCTACCACTCATCACAAATATTTCTAAATAGAAGGCATATCAATATGTGACAATGAACTTTTGTTTTGTTTCGTTCATAGATTTGACATGAGTTCAGGATTTCATGGTATACCCTGAAATTAAGCTTAATTTTGGATAATTCATACAAACAAGCATGCAAACCCCATAACTTCAGAATTAGTCAATCAAATGAGCTGGTCTCCTGCCAAAAGTGTCACTTGACTCACTTCTTGATGCCATCTTTAACTGCTACAACAAAAGTTTTCTTTTTCATATTTTCATGTTTTTCATCTAACTTTAAGCTTAATTTTCCATTTATTTTACTTGCTGCAATTGAGTAATCATGGCAAGAACCAAACAAACTTCAAACAAAGCTCATAACATGAGTAACTTTGAAGATTCAGGTGGAGAGAGTGAGTCCGAGTCAAGGGAGAATGTACGCCGATCTCCCTGCAGAAAAGTTCCTTTCAAAGGTTTGTAAAGTCCATCTAAGGTGTTAAAACATAGTCAGAGAATTAGTGGTAAGGCCACTGAGTGGAATGTTTGGGTCCTTAACAAGGATCCTGCATTTCAGCAGGCTCTTGAGTCTGTGAGTGCAGCAAGGACACAGTGAAAGAAAGTAACTTTTCGAGAAACTACATCAAAAGCAGTCACCAAGGCCAGATCTTCATGAGGAAAAGACAAGCCAGTGCCTCTTAGGAGTAAAGTGCCAGGTGGAACAAAGCCCAAGTTTATGGCAAAATCTCCAGCTAAGCAGAAGACACCAGATGTTACGGTTAATATTTCACATCCTATCCACACAGAGCCATTGGGTATTTTGAATAACATTGAGCATACCATGGCTAACATGGCTGGGTGTAACCCTCTTAGCCCAGTAGCTAGGGCTCCCACAAGTCTGCCAATTATTTCCCAAGGGGTGCAGGGCCAAGGGGAGCAAGAAGACCAAAAGTAGGGATTCTCTGTGGTTCCAGATCCAAAATAAGAAAAGAAGGCTCGTATCAGATGATGCAGTTTCCTCAGAGGATGATGACCAAAGATTAGGTGGGTTTTTGGAGTCTAGTTCATCTTCTGACACAGAGACTGACTCATTGATGGAGTTTCACAGTAAGGGCAAGTGTAAGCACAAGCCCAAATTAAAATCAGGCATGTTTGCTAAGTATAACTCCAAAATACATAAGCCACAAGCATGGCCTCACAATAATTTGGACATGCATTTTGTGCCAGTCTTGCCCAAATTTGCTGACATCTCTTTCGAGCAGTTGGTGGGGAGGGAGTTGTCCTAAATTAACACTGCTTCCTCTGTGTCAGAGACAGTAGGTCATTTAAAATTGCTCAAACAACTGGCATATTGGAAAGTTAGAGGGGTGCCAATTGCAAAAATTAGGCAGCTTTACACAGGTACCTTGCAGAGTATTGAGAAGCAAGAATCCACCTGGAAGTCAGATTTCAGATTGCTGGAAATGCTCATAATGGGGTATCCACTAAAACCCCAAACAGAGCGGAGCAATGTGGGCAACTCAGCCTCTACCAGTTCCACTAAGTCAGGGTCTGACAAGGTTTTATTTTGTAAGGCCTTCCATTTGGGTACATGTAATATCCCCTTAAAGAATAATGTGCATGCAGGTATGCTGGGGGATAAGCCATGTATCTTACACCATGTATGCATGGCCTGTTTGTTAAAAAAAAAGAAAAAAGAGTTCCATAGGGAAAAGTCGGCCGAATGCCCACTGCACTCAGCCTGACTAGATGTGGATTTGGTTTCTAATGATGAAGGTTATTTAGCAGATGAGGAGTGCCTTTCTCATCAGTGTTCCCCCCAGGGGGTCACAGACATGGCATGGCCAGTGGGAAGCACTGAGCCAATTTCTATGGCTCAGTTCATCCGTTCATTTACTATTTCATCTAATTTCAATGATATCATCTGTGACTATCAGGTGGGGAACAGGGTGTGTGAGGACTCTGACTCTGACATGCAGGTAGCACCAGAGATGGGGGAAGCTGCTGTGCAGCCAAACCTACATGCTGCCAATCTTGAATCTGATATCGACAGAGGACTGAGTGACAGAGTGAGGGCTTCTGGCCAACATAATTTTCAACTTGCACATATCCCACTTTTCTCCAAGTGGAACATGGATCTGTTGCGGGATTGTTAAATGGTTATCGTGACAGCCAGGTGGTTGAATTTCTTCAGTTTGGTTGGCCCATAAGTCACGATCAAAAAGTACAACTGGTGCAGGAGCACTGCCGTAATCATGGTGGTGCTTTGGGTTACCCTCATGCAGTGGCCGAATACCTCATTCAAGAAGCCAAGTACAGCACTCTGTTGGGACCATTTAATAGCATCCCTTTCCCTGCTCTGTGGGCAGTGTCTCCTTTAAATACAGTCCCTAAGCATGATTCCAATGAGCATCAGGTCATTTTTAGATCTGAGCTTCCCACAGGGAGGGGCCATCAATGAAGGCATCGATAAGTCTAGCTATATGGGCCAGCCCATTAAGCTAGCATATCCTTCAGTGGATACTTTTCAAGGCATGGTTAGGGCCATGGGCCCAGGTGCACTGATGTACAAGAGAGACATGCATCACATGTATCGACAAATTTTCCTGTGCCCAGTGGACTGGCTCCTACTGGGCTTTGAGTGGCAGGATCAATTGTTTTTTGACATGGTGGTGAGCATGGGGCTCACCTCAGCAGCCTTCATTTGTCAGCAGGTTACAACTGTGGTCTCTTGGGTGCATCAGTGCACAGGGGCTTTGAGTACCAATTACCTGGATGATTTCACTGGGGTCACCTTGGGGCTTGAAGCTTGGAAAAATTTCTAGTCACTAGGCCATGTCTCATATTATGGTGGTGCTGGGCATCAGGTTCAATACATTGGAGATAACCATCTCCATCAATGATGACAGGGTGGAGGAAATTAGGCAGTTGATAGCTGTTTGGTTACACAAACCCACCTGTTCCAGGCACCAGCTAGAATCCATCATTGGTAAATTGCAATTCACATCTCAGGTCATCCATGCAGGGAGGGTGTTCATTGCACATTTGTTGCAAGACTTGTGGGGCTCCCCCTCTGTAGGTTCCTTTCCAATCTCCGAGGAGATTCAAAGGGATTTGCGATGGTGGGACAAGGTCATGCCCTTGGTTAACGGCACCTTCTCAATTTACAGAGACACTTGGTTTGAGACTGGTGCATGGATGGATAAGTGGGGTAGCAGTGTGCCAGAGGCAGTTTTTTCATGTGCACTTTCCTGTTTTTCTTTGTATGGAGCAGCATCCCATCATGCATCTGGAATTGATAACTCTGGTGGTGGCCATCAAGGTTTGGCTTCCTGACTCTGCGAACTGTAAATTCTACATCAGGTTAGACAACACTAACGCGGTTGCGGCTATTAATTTGGGCTACTCAAGAGACATGTTCATGACTAGGTGTGTGAGGGAGCTTGCTTTCCTTTCAGCACAGCAGAACATCGAGATTAGGGCTCAATATGTACTGGGCAAGCAGAACTTGTTTCCAGATCTGTTGTCACACTGGTATTTGGGGGGTGATGCGCACCGTGAATTTTTGCACCTCACAAGGGGCAAGGGGTTTGTCTGCCAGTCAGTGCAGGACCACCTTTTCTTGTTTACATGTTACTGGTAATGCTTCTTTCATTCTTATTTCTAGCTTTGCAATGGAGTGATCTTAATGCTCAGTGCCACTCTCTCATCACCAACAGGTTGGAGCAAGGTACATGGGCCAATAGCAAGTTGCACACCTCAGAATTTGTCAAGTTCACTCAAAAGTTTAAGCTGCCAGCACTGGCATTGAACATTACAACAGTGTGTTTATTTGTGACACACTTGTTCATTCAAGGCAAGAGATTTTCTATGATCAAAAATTACTGTAGCAGTTTATCGTGTGTCACCCAGCTGGCAGCTCATCCTCCCTTGGATAATAGCAACATCTTTCTGAGGTACACTTTATGCAGTATTCAGAGATCACTCAAGGTGTTCCCCAGATGGGCAGCACCCATTACCATCCAGATCTTACAGAGATTGGTTCATCAGGTGGATTTAACTAAGTCAGTGCAGGTAGCAGCTTGGGCCATGCTGCTTGTTGGATTCTTCCTCTTGTTGTGCAAGAGTAATTTGGTTCCAGATGTGGCCACCACCTTCTACCCCAGGAAACAGTTCAAACACAGTGACTTTATGTTCCACAAGAGTTTGGTATTAGTTAACATCAGGTGGTCAAAGGTGTGCCAATTGGTGACATCTTTCCCATCTCCATTGGTGCCAAATGAATTGGGCATTTGCCTAATCCAAGCACTTACTCAGCTGTTCTTGATCACCCCTAACAAGGAGCAGAATCCAGCCTTTATATATTACATGTGAGTGCATGGTCTTAAGAGTGTAACGTGACTGCGGACACTTACCTATCCCATCCTGCAGTACTACCTTTGTAAATGGCTAACGGCCATGGGGTATGATGCTGCAAAGTTTAGTATGCACTCTCTTTGCTGAGGGGCAACTCATTGTTTTGATAGACAGCTGCCGGCTGATCTTATCAAGCTAATGGGTGATTGGTCGAGTGACTGTTATTGCTTATATCTTGAGAATAACCTCAAACTACATTTAAAGGCTGTGTCCTTGGTATTGGCATGACAATAGAAGGTCTATTGTCTACTTGTATATATGTTGTAATATCTGTCGTATTTCTAGTCTTAAATGCATTTGAAATGTTTTCGTTTCCTTTCAGCTAGGACGATTATAACAGTTTGGGACCAGCTTAGTTTTGAACTTTACTGGTAGAATACAGGCTGGCCAGCCACCAAAGCGTTGATGTTTGCTGATGAGGATGCGGCTCAGTTTCGTAAAGAAGATCCATACATGGATGTGTTTATGTTTCCGGGCAGTCACCTCATTTACATGGCTGGCCTCATCGCAGGTGGCCTCCTAGACATTTCCCACTCAGTCCACATCTTCACTTTATTAACCTGACATTTGTTGCATAATTGGTGTACGAAGCTGTGTTTTCAGCAGGCCATAGAGGAATTTGCTAGGTCAGTTTCTGACCAAAACCTGACTGCACAGGTTTATTTTGGTACAATCATTCCTAAGCCAATGGATTCCAAGTGAAAGGTGGATAAGATTAAGTCACTCAACTGGGCAGCAGCCAAAGTGGTCAAACGTCTTTACAAAGAAGGGCTACCAGTCTTCTTTGTTCCCACACACATAGTGTTCATGCAGGGTGAGCATTATAAAAAGTTTGTGCTGTACTATGAGGAGGATGCTTCTATTTCCAAGTTTGGGGCACATTTCATTTGGCATTTGTTCTTAGTGGAAGCAGCCATTATCCCCAGTGAAGATACAGACTTGCTGATGAACAGAGGATCTCAGGACATAGTGGTGCAGCCCCCTTTGCAGGTGCAAACCAGTGGCAGCTCAGACTAGTCACCAATTCATGCCAGGGCTTACGCCCTCATTTCCTATTATATAGTTGGATAGTTCTAGTCACCATGGTGGCTTGTTAAGATGTTTTATGTGTGGTAATTATGTTTTTCTGCATATATATGTTCCTGTCTAGCCTTTAATGTGCCCTGATGAAATTCCTCTGGCCCCACACAGGGTACTCATTTGTTCTCTAGTGATTTGTATATAGTTAACTTTTGTTACCATTTTCATATTGTTGCAATCTTAGACATAAAATCATTACAGCTGTTTGCTCTGGTGATTCGACAGGCGACATTTTGCCATAATTTTTAATCTTTACCATTATAAAGGTGCATTTTTCAGGTCGGGCACCTTTCCGGGGCAGCTGGTCAATGTTAGTTGTTTAATAATAATGTCTGGGCCTGGCCCTTGAAGTTAAGGGTTCAAGGTGTTTTTCTAATAGGTCTTGGGACCTCAGTTAGGTATAGTGTTTACCAAAAAGCATTAAGCAGTTATACCATTGCATAGTCTGGAGGGGCTGAACCCGTTTTTAGGTTCCCCAACTCCAAAATTAGGTGCTAAGCACTGCCAAACTGCTTGTTAAAACTTGCCAAAAAATCATGTTTCAATTTTTACTTATTTGTAAATTTCTACTGCCAAGTAATAAACATGTTCATATCAATATTTGAGTGCTTGTCTTGTTTTGAATTACAGTAATTTTACCACGTTTAAAAATATCATGTCAAAAAGACCTGATAACAAAAGTCCTGTCATTGTATCTGCTAAAAAGGAAGTTATTCAAAACAGAGGATGAAATTCCTATTAGTTTTGGTACAATAGAAGTTCAAAAGCATATGAGCGGTCGGTCATTAAGGAACTACAGACAGCATTGGCGGATCCAGGATTTCCCGTATGGGGGGTGGGGACGACCGGCCTGTAGGGGGGGGCGCCAACCAAATTTTCACTTATTTTCGCCCAAAGATCGGGGAAAACTGCATGAAAATAAAGAAAATTTTGGCCGGGGTGGGGCGCCTCCTGCGCCCCCCCCTAAATCCGCCAATGGACAGCCAGAAGCTTCCAGATAACAACGGGATAACTTTATCGTGTGCGAGAGCAATGTACCTGGTCGTGTACAATTGCATGTTAACAAATAATCATGCAATATATTTTTGTGTACATTAAAAAAATTGATATACACCTGATTACATCACATTACCTGTCTTGTACAGCAGGTCGGTGTACACTGATTTCACTTGTGTCTATGTCAACATCTCTTTGAATTCATTTTATAAATCTAAGATGGAAGGTACATGATAATGTTTTACCACCTAATATCCGTCTTGGTGAAAATTTATGTCATTCGAGTATGCAGGAGATGGTGAAAGAGATGTATCACTTTGACTAGCTATTGTGCAGCAAACATCAGTCGTGTAATCAAAATTGGCCCCAATGATGAACAAGGTCCGAACGCGCTTGTGTGCATGTGTCTGCTGGACCCTCATGATTGGTTTTACAAACAGGGTAATTTATACATATTTTGGTATGAACTGTAGGTTCTTTTTCTGAATAATGTACATCAATGGCGCATTTACCCATCATTATCTGCTGCGCAGTACAGAGGCCTTTAATATTCAATTACTATTAATCATTTTTGGCAACAACTATAATGGACGTGAAGCACTGATGGTATGTTAGCACCCTATCCATTCTGTCCCACACAAAGAGACCTACAATATAGCAAATCAATGTAAATTAACTAATGTCAGCCTTATTACAGACATAATTCCCCGAATATTAGACTATTATTAAGGAAACATTATAAATATTTATTTTCGTACACCAACTGACATCATGCGAAAAAGCATGACTCTGAGATAATCAATTTCTATCTTTTCATATATATATTTTCATATGTTTACATATTACAATATGAAACGTTCTGCGCCAAAATCAGAACCATGCCAACGCATTATTGTCACAGTCAAATGCTAAAATGCTAGTGGTCTTTAGTGTCTGATTCGACTTTCACACTGCACAGGCAACATCTTCAGTGTACTTCTCTGGTACTCAGAACAGTAAATTCCTTTTGCAAGTTTAAAGAACATGGCGAATAAAAGGTCTCGAAATGCAGCTAACACTGGGTAATACGCAGCTTAACGTTTCTTCCAGCAACTTTAGATTTATTGTAAATTTTATACTGTGGGACAATGTGAGTTTATATTATGGTGATGTGCTGTGAAACTATGTTCTTTCAAGGCTATATTTTTTTTGCGCTGACGAACAATATGGTAAACTGTTGCTTAAATTTGTTGTACGGTCTGTAGGACTAGCCTCGAAGATTCCTTCCTGTTATAGTTCGGTTTCTCTATTTTTTACATTTTGTTTCAGACACTATTCAACATCCCCTGCCGAGATATCCTTTTATTACAGTATTATAGATCATGACCTTAAAATATGCGTTTAATATATTTAGACACCTAAATCGTGAAATATGACCCCATTTATGCATTGAAATTGATTGAGTGAGCTTTCTCCAAATTTGATCTAATTTCATTATGTCATCTATACATCTTAACCGTACACTCAACAATAGAGCAGGTAATTTTCTACACTACGAGCTCAATCAATTAATATCAATACTTTTAAGCACACCATCTGGTCTTTGTTTATACATTCTCATGTCACATGAAAGATTTGCGAAAGAGTTATCCACAAGAATTTGATTTAGGTTCAGGTGCTACTGCCACCTATTCTACGAAGGATTTTTTTCTCCCCATTGGAAATATTTTAAACAAAGATCACTTCCAGAAATATTTTTTAAAATTCTCAGTAACAGATGAATTCCTGTTGAATCACATCTATATTTTTTACTGGTAAAATAACAAATACATAATTCTAATTATCAAATGTGAAAAGAATTCCTTAAAATATCAAATACTAGAATCAACATTCCATTCTCTCATGGCAGCTCCTGAAATTCCTAACAATTTGGAAACGAACCAAACAAAAGACAGAAAAGAAGAATTCCAGGCTGTGCTTTTGATGTGAAATTGTTGCGAAACCGGTGGGAATTTCATCCTCTATTCTCAACAGAAATTCTCGAGAAAAGAACGAAATGAAACCAGACCCACGGTAGCGGATCTAGGCGGGGGGGGGACTTTAGGGGCCTGGCCCCCCCTAACCCCTGTTAAACCATGTTTGTCCGCCATTTTGGGCACCCCCTCGAACAAATTTCTAGATCCTCTACTGACCCGTAATGTTCAAAATGAGGCAAGGGATGGATTAACACTCAGCTTATTCCAGGGCAGCATACCATCACAGAATTTAGCCATAAAATCGCATTTTTAACTGCAAGTATCGAATCCAATATCGATGTAAAAACGGTACATGTACATGTACATGACGTAGATAACACATTAGAATGGTGAAATCTTGAAGGTAGAATTAAGTTGGACACATTTGATTCATGATTGTCTAAAGGGCTTTTCAACGTCGGCAGTAAGCAGGCAGTCATCTTAATATTTAACAAGATATGCCATTAAAAGGGCCACCTTCACCCCGACTGTTTTGTACGCAGGTTCTTTTAGTCCCTAATGGCCATGGAGAGTCTGTTTGAGTATGATTGATTACTCACGGATATCTCATTAGTTGGCACCTTTGATAATGTTTCCACTATACACTAGTTGGATAAAATATTCATGTTACGGCCAGCACATTGTTACTGCACACATGCAACGATTCGGGTGAAGATGACGGTGATGTTCGAAATGATGAGTTGGACAAAATCAATGGCTCACTGAAGCAAGTTAGGAAGGAATCAGAGCAAGAAATATTTTAAAACGATAAATATTCATTTCAGAATCGGGAATTCCCCGTTGTCCATCGTCAGTTGTCGTCGTTGTTGTTTTTGTTACCATTATCTTTGTCATCATGCGGTGCACACTGACCTCGAGGACAGAGGACTTGATGCCTGTATCATCATCTCTTGACATCTCAGCCTCTGAAAACTCAGTTTGGGAACAATAGGTTATTTTGTTTTATTGAAAGAGTATTGAATCCTATTGTCACAAAATGAAATCAATTTCACAAACGGCAGAGACTTCATATCGCACACACATATGCATCGATGTCCCACCTCAAGGCCTAGCAAAAATTATGAGACTGTGACCCTTTTTCTCAAATTGGCAGCCTTATTTGTCTCTTCTTTAAAACCTTACTCCTAAACAAACAGTTGATATTAAATACTTAAATTTTGGCAGTTTTTTATGCTCCAATTTTTGTTCTTACAATTGAATTGAACTTTTCATAAACATTTTGTCCAAATATTGTAAGATGGTGCCGAATTCAGTGTGATCAAATGGATACATCAATCATAGTCTATCTCCTTATTAATGCCTTTTTATAATGCAATCTTGTTTAATGGTTTGGGTGTAAGCACCTCCACATTAAATAAATTCCTCCGAGATTGAATGAGGTTGCAATAAGATGACAGGGTTGCATTAATGAATATGTCAAGTGAAATGAGCAATAATATTTATTACAGCTGAGAGTTGCGTTTCAAATAAATTGCAGAAAACCCGCAAATTTTTCAACAATATGCCTGTAGACGCACATTTTATCGAATATATTTTTGGATTGTAAATTCTTAAATTCTCTGCTTGAGTTTAACAACTGACATAATTAGCCGGCTGAAAATCCTACAAGTTTTTCCACAATAGACTTTATGCCGCCCTTTTATGCACACCACTAGCAAAGCATGGAATTCTATTGTTCCTCAACAATACCACATTTACAGAACCGTCGGGATCGAAATATTCTTCCAATGTCCCAAGCTAGACTTGAAGACCTTTTCATCCTCTGATCATCAAGCCTGGAAGCAGACAACAGGTAAATAATACGCTTTAAATCGCTATTAGTATTGATGAATAATAAATGAGATCTAAGTAGAATTTCCCCTTAAAGCTGCATGTCAGGGGTATTGTTTCGAAGGGGTTTTAATTTTGTCCTGTACATATTCTGTAGAAATGGCTATGTTGCTTTCACTTAAATTTAAACCAGTTTCCATACACTATATTATTTTTCAAACAAAATGGGAAGCTATTGTCCCAGAGACGCAGAGCAGGAAAATCTTAACATTTTTCTAACAATAGTCTTACGGCGCATTATTTTGCGTATCAGTAACAGAGTGTGAAATTCTTTTGTTGAATTTTACTGTCCAATTAATTCCTATCACATCTCTCAGAAACAATTTGATAAAGAGTTGCAATACAGGATTCAGGATTTGGGATCTGTAATTTTTGACCCTCATGCCTCAGCAGGAGGGTCTATGTATTGGACGAAATCTACATTTGTGTTCTGGGCCGCCATTGTAAAAAGTTGACCAGGACACCCCCCCCTACACCCAGACTGGGGAAAATGCATTTTCAGCAGATTTGGACTCAGTGTCAAAAGTTAGCATATTGATTCAGCCTCTATTTTGAATTATTTGTGATGATTGGTGCATTGAATGGCTAGGATGTGCTTAGTGTTGACATTGCTGACAACTAG
>JBCAUI010365627.1:0-14786 GCA_038406195.1 Haplosyllis anthogorgicola | reverse complement strand
GCCCTCGTTTCCTACCCTGTGTTTATTGCTTGTTTGAATGTCTTTTCCAATTTCTCCATACAACATGAATGCCCGTGCCAAGGTTGCTCAGGTCTAGATGATTAGACGTTGATTACCTTTTGCTAAATCTCAATTATGCCATTTTCATGCTTATCTCAACGACCCTGAACCTTACCTCTTTTCTCTGCGATGACAGTGTTAGCGATATTTCTACAAAACACTTTTCTCCCTGACCCACGTTTTCGCACTCACAAGCAGATGTTTCTGAGTTTAATCGCGGGTTTTCAAGTAGCTATTGCGCAGCCCTTGAGATTTTACGGATTGCAATTTCAGAGGGGGCTCCAGATTTATTCCCTGTTTCGGATTTATTTCACCTTTCAATATTTTTCAACAGCTTTTGGCTTTGTTCTGACTAATCTAAGTTTGCAATTTATACATTTGTATGCCACCAGGATCTAGAATATTCATAGATCTGGGTGGAGCTCTGTTTTTTGAAGGTTCCATGAGTAAATTTTCTGAATAAAGGTGACAAGGTTGCCTTGGGCTTACAATTATTGTATTATGAAAAAAAAACCCTAAACAATTTATTAAATCATTCCCTTTTTGGTGTCCTTATGCAGTAAAGTGGGGGTTTTAAATCATAAACTTTATTTTGTTTTCTGTGAAAATTATAGGCTTTTTTAATTGAATAAATCCTAAACAGGGAATAAATCCGAAGCCGATTCTCCCACTGTTTTATGGATTGTCTCAATGGATTGTGTTTCTGTGATTGGAAAACTTGCTTTTGGAAATTATCTCTCTTTCTCCACAACTTTTTAATAACCTGTCTTTCTGTGTTTTCCTTTAATCTGATACAGAGTAACAAAAATGAAAAAGTGTTAGATACTTTATTTTCTTAAAAATCAACACAGATAAGCACTGGCGGATCCAAGGCGGGCGCCGCCGGCGCGCGTCCCCTCCAACGGCCTAAAATTCTTTCATTTTCATAGTGTTTTGAACAAAAATATCATAAGGCGCCCCCTCCAACCACCAAAAGGCGCCGGGGCGCCCCCTCCAACGAGAAATCCTGTATCCGCCCCTGATAATTATTTTTATTTATTACTATTTCCTTTCATTAGTCATTTTTCATGTTATATTTATTAGTTGTAATTACGATTGGTAATTGTATGTTATAAACGAACTGTAAAATTTCCGCATAGAACTTGCAAACAAATCAATTCCATCAATATGATCGTTCGACTTTTTGAAGTCACACACATGTTCAAATGAAGGCAAAAATCGTAACTTTAATTCTTTCAAAAGAATGGTACATTAAAAATATAAATTAGTCCGATTATCATAAAATAAAACAGGGTGCATCAGCTCCCGGTTTCAAAAAATGTTTATGATCTTTTTCATCATACAGAAATCGTAAGCCTAGTTTGACTTTAGCACCCTAGTGCAGAAAATTTACACATCAAACAGACCCACATAAATCTACGAATATTCTAGATCTGGGTGGTACACAAGAATAACAATTTCAAACTTACATTAGGCAGAACAAAGATGTTGAAAAAGGGGATAAACCGGGAAGCGATTCCCCCCTCAAAAGGTATGCGAATGAATTTGAATGCTGCAAAAAACAATCATTACGTTCTTTTATCGTATTTATTCTCACAAACCAGGCACAATCAGAATTTTCTTTTGGTGTTGTCTTTGTTGAATTTTGGCTAAAGTATGAGTGGCACCCCTACGGGTCGAGCATTGCTGCCCCCCCCCCCAGGGAAATCCTGGATCCACCAGTGCAATGGCATCCATGGTAAACTGAAATATTTAAGCTTCTACCTGGAAGCCTTGACGTAAATACCGTATTCCCTCTAATTATGGCACCGGGTGCCAAGACCAATTTTTGAGGGGATGCCTTAATTAAAAATACTAATATAGCAATTTTGATCATTGTAAACATCTAATTTTGTGTATGTTATAACTGATAAAACCTAATGTAATGAAGAACATTACAGAAAATATCCTCCTATGACACTAAATGAGAAGAAAACTCTTGCTTTTAGATTACAGCAAAGAAAATTTTAATTATTTTGTTCTTGAAAAAGAGGGGGTGCCATAATTAGAGTGGGTGCCATATTTAGAGGGAATACGGTACCTGAACCCACTGTAGATAAACAACTGGTAATATTAAATGTCTTTCCGGGTTATTTATTTCATTTTATTTATTTTGTTGTAAAACGCACTAGAGACCCTGCAATCAGAGATCAATCTTGCATGATCAGTATCCCATGGGAGATCACTCAATTACTGTTGTTGTGTACCTTACAAACACTAACTTTCTTAGGTACTGAATCATCAAAGAGGACTCACTGTAGCACCAGCCAATTCTGCAAGGTTCTCCCGTCATACCTTGGTCACCACATTGCAACAAAGGCGCTAAATACACCCCACACAAACTAAACATCTGCACACATCGATTGGCCAGATCACATACAAACAAATGACCACGCCCATCTGTGGTCAATCCTGACGCATTCATTTGCGCTTTCATTCCACGCAGAATTCCTTGCACCCTCCACTCTTGCTCATCCGTTCTTGTGTTGTAAGCATGCAGTCCCCCGTAGTTTTGAGATGTGATGATCAGTTGCTTTTCTCCTTGTGGTATGCAACACATGTCCTGTATGTACAGGTTCTGGTTGTGTTGCATAGTCGTTGTCATCACGTGCACAGGCGGTGATGCACTGCAGTCTAACCATCTAATGGCCTGCGGATCCACAGACTTGTCTGAATACAGCAGCATAGTAGGAGAGGAAGTACACAAGACTCGTGGTTGATGTGGTGCAACTGAGATGCTGAGAGCAACTTTCCCCAAATTCCTCGTATCATAAAATTTTATCTTCTTTGTCTTCCTGAAAACAAAAAATTGACAATTAATCCCCAACTGGTAGCCGGTTTCAAGATAGTAACTGCAACTAATGCTTTCATCTGCTGCTAAATATGTTCTCTGTGAATGACAATTCAGTTACCTTTTTATTCTAACTTACTCGAAAGACAGCGCAAGATACCGTGCCCTTGCCAATGTGACAACCGTCATCCCATCAGGTTTCCATTTGTCTGTGTATTGCATTTTTGAAGTACAGATGTTGTCACCATTCTGTTGGTTGTAGAGCGTTAGTCTCCACGAAGCATTGCCCTCGTCATCCATTTTACCAAAAACAAACACACCGGTGTCATCAAGCAGGCTCATGTTCTGTATGTAGCTGTACTCAATGTTTAAAGTGTGGGAAACTGCCAGAAAAGGAAGTTATATTACTTATTCAACGTTGTAAGTGATGATAAAACTATGAGATCATGAAATAACTATTAAAACTTAAGCGCCACACAACAATTGATTTGAATGAGCTCAGCATGAAATTCAATAGTTGCGGGGAATTAACTAAATCATAATTTCATGATCTGCTGTGGATATTTAGTTGTTAAAACTGAAGTGACATCAGAAACATTCAATTTCCATTCAATTTCTTACTAAATTTTCCAACTTGATGTGAATTTGTTACCTGCACAACAGTTTTGTCTGTCTGTTGAGTCAAAACGTGTCTTCTTTGTCGGTGGTCCATATCCGTCTCTATTTCCATACAGACTACCATCTATTGTTCCCTTGGCTGACTGGTTATGTAAAACAAAACGATCATCTGCTGTATTTATAGTAGCATTGCCAATGGTTTCTTGAGTTTCTTGCGTTACAGTTACACACTGGGTTTTACCATCTACTCTCGCATCTCTTATTTTGGACAAGTTGATTGGTTTTTCCCTCAGGAATACTTCTCCAGACAACTTCTTCAGATATTCTTCACATGTTTGGTTTTCTTCATATGTAACATATGTGTAACTCTTCACCTTGGATAAAGCGTTATTCGCCCGTTCTCTGATTTGTTTCAATTGTTTGAGCCTTTCTGTAATACTCTTGTTCGTGGCTGCTATGTTTGCCTTTTCTTGAATATTTTCAAGCTTGTCCAAGCTGTCATCAAGTGTGGCAACAGAATCATCTATATTTGTGTCATCTTTCGTTTTACGGTCTGTGATAACCTTTATCAGTTCTTCAGCCCTTTCATTCAGCCTTTTAATTTGTTCTTCCTTGTTGATGTTTATTTCTGTGATGCACATATCAGTATTGTCATCAGATTTACTTTGGATAGACAGCAATTTTTCTTTGTTGTCTTTAAGAACTTGCTTCATGGACGCAACATCTTCCATCAGCCTTTCTCTTCTCTCTTCCATCACTTCTTCAATATCTCCAAACTCGTGGTTTTTGTGATCATCTTTTAGGCACAGAGGACAGATGGATTCCTGACAGTCAGGTTCAAGGCAATACATACTGATGCTTCTCTTGTGCTTTCTACATTCTGCTGTTGTCGGCTTCTTTTCTGCCATCTCTGCTATGTACGTCAAGATGTATTTATTTTCTGGAATGCTGTTTATCCCATCTGGAGCTGAATGTGTGACGCCACACTGGGGACAATACACACTTTTTCTCCGGAGTATTTTATTTTTGAGGCATCTGTAGCACGCAGTATGGGTACACGGCAGGAGCCTTGGGTTGTAGTCACCGCTCTCTGTGTAGGTTCGAGAACACACCGGACAAAAGGCCACATCAGCCATTTCACATGTAGATGTTGGTTTTCTGCAAAGACACATTTATTACGGAATTAACTTAATAAAGCAAGAATACCTGGTCTCGAAAAGCAAAACGCGATCATTTTTAAGATGACTCTTTATTTTAACGAAAAATATCATTAATGCAATTTCTTGTAGAAACAATGGAAATTCACGCTGTGCCTATTTTTCTTGAATGATTTACAAAGGATCGTTCGTTTAAAATATTGTTCAACTCCCATTATTACATAATAACAAGGGGCGAGTCCAAAAGGCAACCATGATTCATTTACAGCTGTTGTTAAACCTAAACTTTGCTGTAGGCATTTTCGTTGAAACAAACTTGCTTTAGAATTCCCCACAATCTATTTGACACTGTCAGCAAAATGTATTCTGCACACTCGCGAGAAAACCACCAAGAACTCCGCCCCCAGCCCGTAGGTCCTTGCCAAGATACTTCTCACTCTTATCGCGGTTTTTCACTTTGCGCACTATTTGCGCTTTACCGAAAATAATTACGAATTACACTATCCATCCTGCCAGATACTTATTTCTGTGAATTTTCAGCAACTTTATGTGCACACTCTGTATCGACGAAAAGGCTATTAGTTTTCTGGAACCAACCACGAACCCCCACCCACCGCCAGCAGTGTGCACGGACAGGTCATACCTGGTAAATAGGTCCAGGTGGACCTGAGCTCATTTGGCATTATCAAAATACTTAAGACAATTTAGGCTACAATATTGCAAGGATACAAAGTGTCTAGGATCAAATCTCCAATGTGATCAATGAAAAAAGCACAAATAGGGCTGCCAAGCTAGAAATATAAGTGGCATCAATATAATGTTTACAGAAAATAAAGAGGGCATGTAGATGCATAAGACTGCTAAATATGAAGTCTGTACCTTCAACTGTGTGTCAAGGAATAAGGTTCAAAGAAAGTGCAAATATGGCTACCAATTTGAGAATAATGGTCACAGCAACATAATTTTTGCTAGGCTTTGAGATGGGACATAGGTGCATATGTGTGTATGATATGAAGTCTCTATGATCAATAGTGTGCTCAGGATGACTGTGCACAGATGACGATGGCAACGACAATGGCAATGACAACAATGACGACGGACGATGGACACTTCATGATTCTATAGGCTCTTTGGCATATATGCCAAATGAGCCAAAAACCTCAAATGGCAGCTGAAACATGTTGCATGGGGCAAAAAACAATCATCACGGACATGATCTGTTGGAAGTCGATTGGTAAAAATCTTAATTTTGTTGAGATTTATAAAGAGTTTAGCTTTTTAGGGGCCAAGTTAAATTTTTATTTATTTATTTTTTTCGATCGCCGCACTCTGCCAGCGCAATGTAATCCAAATGATTTAAAAAAAAAGACCTTACGTCAAGGACTACAGAGACTATGGATCGCTCCTTTTGGTAAATTGTTTGTACAATGGTCTTGTCACATTACAGATCAAGAAAGTTTGTTAAACGTAGTAACATGCCAATTCTTCGTCGGATATAGCAATTTGAATATTAATAACAAATTGTAAATGTTATCTTTGCAATGCTTTATTGTAAAATAATATTTTCATTGCAAATAAACGAGTATAATGATCATCATTTAGATTTGCTTTTAGTTCCTTTGAATCAAATTTTAAACAAAGTTGGATCAAAGAAAATCACAAAGGTCGGAGAGACCGAGATCCAGAAACTGCAACCACTGACAGATATTACTGTGTGAGTGTGTCACCTGGATGGTCATCCCGAATCAAGAATCCTCATTACTCATCCAGATTTGTCACTTCACACGTCTTGCATTCACTTTTCTGTTGTCACAAAGTCTAGTGATGACAACAGATAACGGTTAACTGGACAAGTAATCGACATTTATGAACACAAATTGACTTTCGGCTGCACATCTATTGAAATGACCCTTCCATCAATAGATGTCGTTTGTCGTTTGCATACAGCAAGTCTGGTCATACAAATTATGCCATTTTCTTGGGAACCATTTTCAGAACATACCGATCATACTGTCATTCGGAATTCCTTAGCCAATCAGTCGTATACAGCAGTAAACGATGAGCATATCCTGTGATAATATGTCCTTTACTGCATTTCTCGGATCTGAAAATTTGTACTTTGACTTTTAAATGCGACCATTTCAGCGACAGTAGTTCACTCTGTACATTGTCATTCATTTTTTACACTTTTATTCATGTTCAAGAAAGGTCTCAATGGTTTTTCTTAGAAGAAGACAACAATCATTGATACCATCATATCAATAGTACATTTTCGCATTACCAAGCGAACCGTCTCGTTGCAATTTGGCCAAATGAGACACCATTTTTAGGAACAAAGTGTTGTTTGAGACAATCGAATCCAATGATGTTCTTCGATGATTCGAACTTGGACTCTCTTGATTCCCTGAAAGTTCGTCTCATCATGATATTATCTGTTGAAAGATTGTCATGTGCAGCAGTTTTTAAAAGCTTGATCTGATTCTGAGTGAAACTGGTGAGAGAAGCTTCACATTAAACGAATCTGTCTCGTCTTTCCCGTTGTTATTCCTGAGAACTCCATGCACTGACTTTACTAATGTGTAAAAAATTGGTCAAAATATTCCCTGTGTACGGGTCAGTGATCTCGAGAACATCTATGGGCCAAACAACCTTCTGGTCGAGAATACGTCGAACTGACTCGGTCATGATATTGGCATGAACAGTTTGTAATAACGAAACGAAATTGGATCATCGTCTCCATACCTCTTTCATGAACTGCTTTTCTTTATTTTCAATTCGATGTGAACCAATAATTACTCACTTTGCTTTAAATGCATTCTCATAATCTGTTCCTTGATTAAAATTTCACAATTGTTGTACACTGGACCAGCTTACCTAGTTAGCACCGTTCTCTCGCTACATCTGACAAAACTGTATGTGCATGGCCAGAACATTATATTCTGGGGCCAACAACAAAGTCACGTCATATTAAGTTAACTTTCAGCACCATAAACATGTCAAATATTATTCATAACCAGTGTTAGCTGTGTGCGAATCAGTGACTATAACTGTGATGAGGTGAGTGGGTTAGCTTTAAATTGGACGCAATAAGTATTGAGATAAACCTACGTTTAAAATGCGGTGTTTCGAAAAAGAAATCCGTACGGACTGGATAAAATTAAGGGAAAATCTCTTCATCTCTTGCGGCGGAAGAGCGCCTGAAGCTGCATAAATTCTGCGGAAAGCGGGAGGGACAGGCCAGGCTGGCGGGCGGGCTAACAGCTCCGTCGGAAACAAGGGACAAACCACGGGAACTACTTAACCGTACATTTCCTGCCGTCTTTGTGTCACTCCGGAAGTTTCCACTGTCACCGACATTTCTTGTGATGTGTTATGCGTCCGTTTCCGGATCTTGCGCTTTTATCATCAGTGTATCCACTTCAGGCGAATACATCACAATACCGACCAGGGACCTTCGCAGGCTGAGGGATTGGGAGGAGAGAGGGTGCGGGAGGGATAGCGGATCCAAGGTCAAGTTCGGCGATCGTTGGATCAGTCCTATACTCCAGTCACCGGTCAATTTGTGTATATTCAAAGAAATACACAGCGTTACATTTCCATCTGTATTTCTTTAAATATATCTATATCTGTATATCTATCCGATACAATTTAAATATATCTGTAACAGTGCCTCTGAAGACAGAGAGTACCTATCCAACAAATACTGCTTTATTTTATGACATAACGTTGAGAGATACATATTCCTATCTTCTTCTTTTCTTTACATCCTGATACACGACGCCTGTGTGTAGTCATTGTATTACAGATTCTATTTAAAGAATTAATTGGACCAAGGACCGTACTTGTCTACATTTACCAGGGCATAGAATGCACTTCATTTTGTTGTATGGGTGGAATCTTCTTTGATCCAGTGTATTCTCGAATAATCCACCAAGACATATACTGGAAAACTAAGGATTGACGCCCTTATTACAAACTGGATCCATCATTAATATGTGTCCATTTCGGACGGAAAAGAGGGCGGGGGCAGAAAGCTTTGGGGTTGGGGACGGGGAATTCTGTGTTTGCTTTACTAAACAGCAAATCCCATTGCGTACATTTGCCACATCATATCAGTTTTCTTTCCCGAAAAGCTTTCGCGGCGCATCGATTGATACATTACACCAAAGCGAATTGTGATGTCCTCAACTTGTGCCGAATGAATACTGCATGAGGCCTGTGCCTCTGAAAGTTTGTCTCAAAACCGGAACGCACTCGGGTCAGGGGCCGATAACCCGTTCAATACAGGGAGAAATATTACGTAACGTACTCAGTAAACGTTTACCTCGATGTAAAACCCGATCTGCAATCCGCTGAAATGCTATGTATCACTAACATCCTTGCTAAATCAGAGCTTCGGGTTCATGTTAATTACACAGCATGTCACTGGTAACTAAAGATATGAAAGCAATCCCATCAATATTACAATAAATGCCTGTATGTTTCGTACTTTAAAAGCATTTTTAAACAGAGTCAGAACCTTCTTATCGTACTCCTTTGTGTAACAGATATCGATCAAACATAGGGAGAAACCAAAAAACCAAAATGTTAGACCTTTGGACAAAGTGGACACAAAATGACTTGATGTTACACTGAGATTGAGAATAATCAGATAATCTTGACATTAATTAATTAGCCTCAAATAGAAAGCACAAACCAATTTGATATCGCGTTCAATCATACATGTAACTGACATACTGACTGACAAACCTGAACACATCACCTTTGATGTAAAGATGCAAAAGTAGCGCTGTGCCAAATGGCGCATTTTCACTTTGCCATATTTTCCCTTCCTCCTAAAGTGCCAGCGCTTTTAATATTGCAAAGCTGGAAATGCATTAGGAGGGGAATCTTTTGAGGCCTCTTGTCATCAGTGACTTCTAATGTCTAAGACATTAGTAACATCATAATACACACAAAAGTTTCTACCTTCCTGAAATGCGATCTGCAGCTAGTTCTGTAGATGTCGATTTGATTGTGAATACAATGATACGCCGAGGATTAGTGACATTCCAAAAGCCATCAACGGAAATTACACAGAATTTCACGTCTGTTTAAGATATTTTAACTTCAAATGGCAAGATATCTCTACTCATAAAAAACAAAGGGGAAATGTCAATTATCAAACCCCATTAAGTTACACTTTGAGCTAACAACTTTCAATTTTTAAACTTTTTGTTGCCTTTTTTCATCATTATATTTTCTCTCTATCTTAAATTACCAGGAAGGAAGCAAGCAGCAGCCAACAACCCATACGTCGTAGTCGTGTGCCATTTGATATATTAGCTCTTAGAATTTGACAAGGGTACAGTTACCATTTAAGAACTAGGGAGGCGCCAAAGTTTTTGACCCTCTGTTGACACATCCCCACAGTGTCCAGACCCCTGTTACATATAAGTAATTGTGGCCAAAGTTTGGTGTCTTGTGGTACTCTTAAACGCCGTGTGTACACGTGTATCATATTGCATTAATTTACACATTACATTGAATGCCTACTATACAGTACAACAGGTACTAGACAACGGATTTGCCTGCAAATAGACTAGGTTTGTTTGCAACAGTTACTGACCCAGGGTCATGGTATTAACATGGCTTTACCTGGTGGCAAAGGACCTCCATATGTATTTTTAAAGCTTAATTCAAAAATTACATGCGCATAAATACAACGTGTCCGAGGGTCATCTTAATTACGCATACACAAAAGTACGGTGAAAATAAGTGAGAAAAACTTAAATCCATTGCCATTTTGGCAAATACAAAATACACACGCCAAACACACGCAGGCACCCAATCCACCAACACACGTACATTCACGTACATTTAGGACAGGATTGGTTCAAGTGAAAAAAAAATGCACCAATTTTTTTCAGACAAAAAGCGCCTACATTCCAAACAAAAAGCCCATTCGGCATTCGCGTCTACATCAGCGCAACGAAAACACTCTGTTTTCATCGAAAAAAAATGTTTTCAATTTTACAATAAAGATCCCACATCCTTGTGCCAATTCTATCATTCCAAACCGTTCTCTGTTGAAAAGAAAGAGTAAAGGTGATTTTAAGCTAATTGATCCGCACAAATGATATCCTTTATACAATAACAACTGGTGAAAACTCTTAAAGAACTTTCTACTTTAGATAAAACTAAGCCAAGAAAGAAAAATACAACCACACATACAAAACACACTCACATCATCCATATTTCCATTACAGTCAAATGAGGCCCCAAATTAGAACTGAAAACATAAATTACCGTCACTAAACTTGTTTATGTCATAAAAAAGGATTTCCCCCTCATTTCTGTGTAATTAGCTGTCTTTTAGTCGTGCGTAATCCAATTTAACACACATTTGCTTTCAATTTTGGGGATCTAGCCTTTATTGAATATGAAATATTAGTATGAAACGAAGCAGCAAACTTTCCGGGGCTAAATATTCTAGGCGGTGCGGTATGGTACGTTGCTAATGGTGAAAAAGCCCTCTGGGTACCAAGCACAGGCGCAGTTGCTCTTCAAAGTGAAATATTCAATTATGACCAATGGTGGAAAAATGCAAAATGTTTCTTAATCCGGAGGATTTAATCCATTTCTCCGCCGTAAGAAAACTGCTTCCAATGGACAGATGTTCCATTGTGGATCCTGTCGTTTCCATATGTTTGTGTTTGCCCCGCTGAATTTTCCGCTTTCAAAAAGTGAAATTTGCCCTCGAGTGGTAGATAATTTTTTTGCTTAATTTTGTTTTTTTTCATTTCATTTAAAATATGACAGGTTTATATATTCTCCCAACCGCCATGCGTGAAGAGTAGTTCAAAAGTTTTCGTAAGGGATTTGGTTTTCACCCAGAAATAAGGCAGCTGCAGATTAAAACTGTCCTGTAAAAAAGTCTTGTCTAAAGATACTTGAAATACTGCCATTTTACTAAATCACATTCAAACAAAGCACCAAATTCAAATTCTGATTTTCCACAACAAAAGATATTTAAATTTTAAACCTTTCCAACACGATTGTCAGTATCTCGTTGATAGTTTTATCACACAGCGAAGATCATAACATTAAATCGTAATTTTCGGACAAGGGTTCAGCATGTCATTTCTGATCCACTTTTACCTACAACACTTTATGGCACAATTTCCCTTCTTAGATGGCTACCTAAATTTAATTTCAAAAGTACCAATAACACAAAATCAACCATTATTAGTTGGACAATAATATTCGACAAAATGTTACTGCTTGGGATAGAAACACCAATTTCTGCTCCAACCATCTTCAAAAGTAGATACCTGCGCAGTTTGAACTGAAAAAATAACAAGTGTACTTAGTATAACACTATCGGCGTGATTCAATAAATGCAGAATGCTCAACCGCTAAAAATAAACGCATGTGATTTTTATGTGATCTCCCAGAGGCAAAACAAAACATGTAAAGAAACGAAATTATTCTTAGCGGAGTTTAATTCAGGTTTATTGAATCACGCTGTATGTGCGACGTAAGTAACAATGGTACTCACGCTTGTTCCTGTGAGTCGAGATGTTGAACGAGTTCGTCTCGTTTGTTGACGATATCTACAAGTTCATCCAGCAGTAACTTCTCCCGATGCTTCTGAGGTTCTGTTTTCTGCCAGTCTGAAAGAACACGATCAAATAATGTGTATTGTGAGGACGCTTTTATTGAGATCAGTAGAAATCTACAGATGTATTGATCTGTTTTATTCATAATCCGTTCACTGCTTCTCTTAGAATTTGAACATCAAAACATAAAACTTTGGTGTAAAGGTGTAGTATGGTGTGGTATGGTATGGTACAAAGCAAAATACCATACGATAGACAATATAAAACATCTAAATGTTAAGTAACCAACTTAAACTGTATCAATTGCTTAATCCCTGATCACTGTGTTGTTTATTTGATTTATATTTCAACCAAACAAGCACTGGTTGATAATCATTTGGCTACGTTAAGTATGTACACTGTGCACTGAGTAGTGACCCCTTTACATTGTAAACCGTGTATGGAAATACATATTGCAAAAGGCGAGGACTCTTTGGAAGTTTCTTTCTCCGCTTTTTGTTGGCTTATTTCATGATCTAAAGTAATACCCATTCAAACGATTCAAATGAACGTACCAATGTGTAAGTGATATAAAATATACATCGCCGCAAGCGAGCAATTTCTTTCATAAAACTGCCATTATTAGAAGGAATGAATAATATTCCTTATACAAGCATGTTTCGACAATGGGCATTGTAATGGGCAATGTATGCTCACTTGTTGGAATACCCTAAACAAGATACACGTCGAAAATTGCAGTTGTAATCAATGAAATTTCATTCGAAAAACTGGCAACGTCGGTGTATTGGAAAGAACTTTGATGCACTCCTTTAATATTTTTACGTCTCTATTTATTTGCTTTCATCAAGTTGACTTGACAATTAATTTATTTGAACAATACAAAAGGCTGCTGTTTTTGACAATAAATTTAGATATATCTGCTCATTGTAAGTCAGCTAGGTACTGCTATTTTTCTGCAAAGCTTGCGCGCCTTGTGTGGACCTGGACTAGAACCTACGTATGTGCAAATTGGTATCAGTGAAGTAGCGAAAAAGAACATACGGTTTACATTCATAATTACTAAAATAGATTGCTTGACAACACATATCACCTTCAGAACACATTTTTCGTTACCCAGTGCAATACTTTCTTCTACTCGCAGTGATCCAACAGGACCCTTGACACCAACTCGTTTACACCAACGCCTCACAATTTTTACTTTTCAAATGATAGAATACATTACTATCAAATTCCGAAAAATATTTATACGGGCATATGGAACATAAAAACATCTAGACTATCTACATGGGTCCCTAACCCTCAACGAAATGGAACGTGTCGAGGTAAAAGGAAACTATACGGTTCTTCTAACAGGTGTAAATTAGCTAATGGTACGTGGCAAATATTAGACTTACTGAGGCATTCTCAATGGCAATGCATGCTACCTTTATGCCCCGTCTATTTGCTTATTGGCACAGGGCTATTGGCAAAGTCCATGTATCCAAACTAAAGATAAGTGATTCGACAATGCCATGGATCCTTATTTGACTTCTGCTAGTTCGGGTACATATTGACATACTCATGTGGGAATAAAGAGGTTCCCAAGAAATGTGTACACATCGAATTGTGGAAATTGACAGACATGACGGTTTACTGTTAAATATGTCACCAATAGTGGCAGATTCTCAAGGATTTCTCGGTCTATTTTATGACCATTAGGTGGGTGTACTAACACACAAATCTTCTTTGACGGGTATGCCTGCTTAATAATGTCAAAATCATTTCTGAATCATCCGCAAACCTGGACATCCAGAGATTTTATATCATTGTAGACGCGTGTTTTATTCATTAGATCACCTGACCTAAATAACAGACACCCAAATTCACATCAACCTTTGCGCCTTTGATATTTTTATGTTATAACTATCATTACAGAAAAAAAAAAACCCGTGTCAAACAATAAAGTGCGTCAAGTTCCAATTCGACACTTTTGGTCATCTTGGTTGATATCATAAAGGAGAAGTACCCACTTTACAAGAAGCGATACATTATCTGTTAAACTGAAAAAAGGAAATTGACAGATACAGTGATTAACCCCTTCAATACCTTCCGTGTCTCTGCGACATGGTGGCCCCCCTGGGCCCCCTGGGGCCTCAGGAGACCTCCTGAAGGTGTTTTTAGCCTTAAAATGCAGTTTTAGGCAAATTGCTAAGGTACTGGAGTTTCAAAAAAATGACCATTTTTTTCACACCCTCCCCCCTAAATAGGGATTAACGGGGGTTGCAGGGGGCAGCACCCCCTAGTCTCCAAGGAAAATCTGACATTTTTCAATCTTTGAGTATGTAAATCTAGAGGTATCTACACCTTGGAATTGTCTCATGTACACACAGAATATCCAGTCTTTTTTATTTTTTAATCTTCTATGCCCACAAAACTGCTCTATTTTTAGTGATCATAAAATCTTTAAACGAGACAATGAGCAGAGCACATTGCAAACCCGGCCTCCATAGTCGCCGATGGGGGGGGGTTGAAAGAAATTTT
>JBCAUI010365516.1:0-14787 GCA_038406195.1 Haplosyllis anthogorgicola | reverse complement strand
GCAAAACCAAAGAACAAGCAGTAAGTAAACATTCCAGTTGCTGTGAAAGTCAAAATGTCCTGAAAATTAAGGGTAAACTTTATGAATAACAAATGTCAAAATGGTGCCTTAACTATCATCAAAGAATTAAGTAAGACAGCTTCATGGTTTTTAGGAAAAGCTCCTGCCATCCCTCTATCAAACTAAGCCTTCAGAAAGAAGGTGAATTGAAAATTAAATTTTCTACACAGCAATTTAACTGGCCCCCAGTCAAAGAAAAACTCAAATTTTTTTATCAGATTGACTACAGTCAATATAGGCAGTGTAAGTGTGTGCAGGAAGTGGAATTTGAAAATGACTGAGGTTTATCATGTTAAAGATACAGAACAGCGCACACGCGCATTCACGCACGCGCAACTACAAGACGAACCAAATGTATTCACACCACCACATAGATGGAAGAGCAATGAAATGTCCTCAATCCTTAAAGGACTTAAACTGTGTATCTAACAATTTGTTCTTTCAAATTCATGTATAATTTGATCTAAACACTGATGTTAATGATTGTTTTGATCATTATAAATTATATTTAACCTTCCCGCATGCTCTCATGGTGGTACGGGTAATAAACTAATTATAATTATAATCATACTGGTCCCGAGGCAATACAAAATACTTGTTATAATTGCAAGAACAAATATCCATTTTAGTGAACTTAATTCTTATGTGATTATCTGAAAGCGTTTGTTTAAAACAAAACAAAAGGAGGAAATTTGCTTAATTTTGGAATAATAGAAAATCACACTGTCCTGTTTATTTTTTATTGAAGAGAAAACGAATTCATCTACAATACCTTGTTTGTGCTTATTTTTTATTGTTATCAAAATGGACCGTAAATATGTAAACAATAACATGACCTGAAGCATTAAACTTGAAAAGACCTATTTGATATTATTCATCATCAAGTAGTCACATTTTTATAGTATTTTCCATTGAAAATAAAATTTAAAAAAACTACTACAAATGTTCCCGCATACATCTACGTAAATACGAAGTAGGGAAATTCCCCTCATGACAAACACACTCATAAATTGCCGCCATTAGGGCGCGGACCCCTCGCAAAGACACATTTTTACCAATTTTCAAACATGAAAAGCGTCTTTTCTAAATCAATTATTCAATAATGAGAAACCTCTTTAAAAAGCTACAAAAATTGATCTTTTTGCCGACAATTAATGGGATTTAATGGTCTTTTATTCAGCGAAAATTCCCTTTAAATGTTTAAGTGAATTCTAATCTACACGTTCCACATTGATTTCTATTGAAACCGAATAAAATGGACCCAAATTGGCATAATTTTATTCACATGAATATTTCGTGAAATTAGCATCCTAAATTAATATCGAGCGATTCCTCCAAGTCATAAAATTTGTTTGAAAGTGGTTTTCTGTCCTTAGGGGTCACATTTTATGTCTTGATAGTTTCTTCTTACCCTTGTTGAATTATACTTTTAAATCGACATATTTTCTTGATACCTGTGTTTGCCCCGCGTTTTTATTTACATACATACAACTTAATTGGCTCGAGGAAGGACTTTATGCAAAATGAACCATTTTAAAATTAAAACGTTGCAATCGTTCGCCGGCAAATTCAAATGAAAAAGAGACAAACACAATCACAGACCATAGCCGAAAAAACAAATCAGGTACATTTTCGCGTAAATTTATTGAGCTTATGACAAAAATACAACATATCACACGCATTGATAGAGTTTTATTTTTAAAGAAATTACTGTGAATGTGTGAAAAAAAAATCAGTTACCTTTGCGTAGTCGAGAGGAAGTTCGTCTTCTGGGCATTTAAATATTCCTTCACTGAAAATACACGAAAATAAACAATCACTAGTTTGGAATTAAAATTGCAAAAAAGAAGCCATCATTAAGCAAGGCTTCTCCTTTCAAATGGAACCCACAGCCATATTTAACTACACAAAAATCCACCTTACTGGAGTCAAGTAACTCAAGTCAGGCATGGTCAGAACAGTCCAGTTGCCAAAGGCACTGTGGTTTATCGCAATCATAAGTGTCTCTATCACTTATCAAATGTTGTTTGTATTCGTTTGGTGACAGAAATCGTTGGTAAATACACCCAAATCTTTGATGTATTCTTTAACACAATTATTACACACCAGTTCTGGTGGTAACTATTTCTGGAATGAGGCAATTTCTAAGACTTTCAAAATTTCCGTCAATTTATTTGTTCAGAGTAAAAAAGGGACAACATTCCTGTGTTACCAATTCACGGTAAGGCAGTCACATCTAAATTTAGCACGAATTTTTTACAATGTAATTCATTCATAAAGTGCAACTTCTCTAAATGGTGGGTGGATCAAACAGACATAATCAATGTACATATATGTGCTGTTGTATCAGGTGCCAAAACTTCTAAGAAAATAGGTCCAGGAGACGTACACTCATTTTAATTATTCATTTTGAAAGCAATGCACAGAATATTGGGTACAAGTTTGAGCTCTCTAGCAATTTGCATTACAAATTATTTTTCAGGTTTCGAAAAGAATAAACAAAATTACAGGAATATGGCTGCTAAATTAAAACTATATAATTGTTGGATATTTCTTCCAAGACAATAGAAAGACAACCAGTGCGTTTTCATAACCCTTAGCGCGTGTGCAGATACAGTCCAGCGCCACTTCTTGAGCATTGGGCTCGGCTTAACATTACAGTATCAGGGTTGGAGTGCGTTAATGTTTATGAAAACGAGCTGAATGAGTTCTTCGTACTCGATGCCAATGTGCCAAACTCTGCACACATAAAACTTTTTTTATGTAACAATGACATTTGTTTCCCACGCTTCGTTATTTACCTACAACCAACAGATACCCAGAAATATGTAACTCGATCCTCCCAGAGCCACGACTTTCTCACATAGTTACTTCACCTTCTCGTAAATACGATCAAAACACACAATAGAAACAAGACCAAATGTGACAGAGAGACACCTGAGAGAGGCACCTGGAGAGGTAGATATAAGTAATAAGTAAAGTAATATTTATTAGATATTTTATTAGATAATGAAGATGTTCCCACGTGAAAAAGATACAACTGGCTTTGTGAGTCTCTTTGAGGTCAGCATTTCATTAGACTTATATAAAATTTAGTCTCAAGATGCTGGGGAGAGGTATTTCATAGCAGGAAAATATTTTATTAATATATATATATTTTTCATTTTGTCCCTTTGTAATTGAAATTGAGTTGATATTTACAATGATTTGCAATTGGTTGGGTCCCATGCTTTTGTATAGCAATGACTGCACAGGGAGACCTAGGAATGAATCGGAGTGCTCGAACCCCACTAACACCAGTGAAACGCCAGTGAGGATGAGAACTGTGGAAGGTTGCTTGCTTAACACACCTAAATTCTATACCCTTAAACAAATGTGGAGAGGATGCCGTGGTTTCGGTTAGTTAACATTCTGGTTTCCGAGACTTCGATGACAATATTTTACCACAATGACCAGAGCTCTAAGCCCATGATTTTTGGTTACACAAAAGGACACTGGAGTGAAACAAAAATCTTTTGTGTCTTGATTTCTGTACTGACCATATATCTGCTCCATTTCTTAAACCGCAATGTTTACTGTGTGTATGTCTGTAAAGCTTACACCATCAAGTATCTATATTTACAACCCATTTACACGGGCCTCGATAAACATTACGAAACCAGGAAAACAATGTCCTTTGTCGTAGCGTTTAACGGGAAGTAATTTAACACATAAAATCGCAATAACGAGTCGCGAAGGTGACAAGATGATATCTGTGTTTGGTTCAAGTGCGGTTACACGTAAATATACGAGAGTTATAACGTGAACATTTGTCTCTTCAAGGGCCTCATTAAGAAACAAAGACAAGTGATAAATATGAACCACAACAAGTCATTAAAACGCGACGTTTTATTGTACAACTAAATTTTGAGTTGAAACGACGGACGTTATTAACTGTTGACACGTGCATTTGTCACTGATAAAATATTGCAATCTTGCAAACACAATAAAATGGAGAAAGGAAGTGGGAGAATTCAATTACAAATACGAAAATGTAAGAAATAACGACAATAAAATGCATTTGAAGAACCATGGCCCCCAGCCCCCCTTTAACCATGTTTGGCCCCCCATCAACGGCCTGTTGAAACATGTTTCGCCGCTATTTTTGCCCCCTCCCAAACCAATTTCTAGATCCAATATTTAAATGTACAAGTTTAATTGTTTACAATTTGAATTTCCCTTTTCACAGTTTAATTTCTTCATCACAAGATTGTACCATTTGTGGAGAGGGATACTTGAGTCAACCACTTGAGGCGCCCCCACCCCACACACCTACTCAATCATCTACTACAACTGGTGGAGAATACCTTCACACTGCAGTCAAGTATCCAGGGTGACGCAGGTGCTGCCAATCACTATCAATCATTGTGTCCACTTCTACTTCAATTAGTGTTAATTAATCAATCTATTAGGAGTTTATGTTCAATACAATGTCTTGAGAGTTCTTTGCTGGGGTCTTTGGAGGCAGGAAGAGAAAATGCCTGCAGCAAACATTGCAAAAAGCGTTGGTAAGACAACAGGCTTTCTTGCAATGTTTGTCTCCTTCATCTTCTTGCAGAGCTTTGTATGTGTCAAATCATATCTGACACGCCTCAACCATTATTTCATATTTTAATGGCTGCTATTAAGCTTTTCTAGGTGTTTACAGGACGATTTGCAATGGGGCAATAATACCACTATTTTTGCGCTAAATTTCCATTTCAACTTGTTTTCATATTCAGGAAAAAAGTTTTGACTTCCTTGAAAACTTTTTTCCTTCTTTCTTTTTACTCCCTTTCCCTTTCTTAACTTCATCCCACATTCTTCAGTTCCCCCCTCTCTGCCTCTTTTATCCCCAGTATTTCCCGTTTCCCTTTGTTGCCACAGCAAACTAATGACTATGAGATGACACTTGAGTTCCCTGCTCTACAAACCTTCACTATTTACCGACATCCAACGTTTCCTGTTGGAACCAATTGAATTTTTTCAGCCTAATTCCCTATAACGTTTGTACACTTGTTCGTTAAGCTAGCAGAAAGGCATGTCAACTGTGCAATTAACTGGTACAGTTGAACGCTCAGGTCAGGCGTGTTTTTTAAAACTTGCACAAAAAGCAAATATTTTGTTCTATTTCTGTTTGAATGTAAAGTTGTGTTGACCCATTACATCAGCGGATGTAGCTCGTTTTGAATGTAAAGGCTGAAGAAAGAAAAAAACGGCGAGAAGGGATGAAAGAAAAACGAAAAAGAAGATGGAAAAACAGAAATGAAGGCAAGATAAAAACAAAGGAAAGGAAAAAAAGTATAATAATGAAAGTAATAAGGCATTAAAGTAAAACAAAGGAAAGGAAGAAAGGGAGAAATATTGAAAGAAAGGGGGAAAGAAAGGAAAAAGAAATAAAGAAGGAGAAAAAAGACTGATATATGTAGAAGGGAAGGGAAAAATGAAAATGAGAGAACGGGTGGGAAAAAAAGCAACAAAGGAGAAAATGGCTTAACAAACAAGTCAAATACCAACAACAACTAGACACGCTAAAACCGTGACACCGGCATGTTAGCTAAATGTTAGCTAAATTTTAAAACCTAGAAAAATGCTAGAATACAAACATATTGACATAACACATTTAAAATAACTATTAAGACCTGAAATTGTCCTTAAAGGTTTTTAGGTAAGAGCAATATTTGCATGACACACGATGACCTGTTAATGCTGTAATTGCGGAATTAAACAGACCGGCGAGCGCGCCCTAAAATTATACACAGCGGGAGAAAGAATCCTTAACTCACTTTATCCGTGAGAAAGAGAGAAAAGAAACAATTTTGTTTGGAAAGTTTAACACCATGGAGACGAACTTGTTGTTAATTTAAAGCATTTTCCCAGCATTTCCTCGTGGCAAAGGAAAGATACAGGAAAATGTACCATGACACAATGACTTTCATGTGAAATCTGCCGCATTTTCTACAAAAAACCCGCAAATACTCAGATAAAAATGAATTTAGAAAATCACAGATTTCTTCTGTAAATAATGCAGCAAGTCAGGTGCAATTGGCAGATATGTATAAGTTTGCATGTGATCTAGATTTAAACATTGTCATATTGAACAAAGAGCAATGTAAGTGACAATAAGCTTGCGTGATTCACACAGATATGTATCTGAACGTAACGTTATCGTAACAACGGAAGATCTTCATCTCCACTTAACCGCATCTTCACCTGGCCCTACTACGTGTGTTATTACGGTGTTTATTGTGCTAATAGTGCACGGATAATTGGTATATAACTCATACGATTTATACATAATGGATTTTAATTGATCTGATCTGCATTACATAAACTATTACACGTATCAAAATCTCGCGTGGAATAAACGCTCCAATCACGCGATCCATTGTTCACTAAATATTGGTGAATTGAAGAATTGGTCCATTGCACCTGAGTACATTTGCCTAATCAATCTATCCATTGAGTCTTTCAGTGCGTTTTCATAAACTTAACGCCCATCCTTTAACGCGTTAAGAGTGGTTCGTTACGTAACGCTACCAGCAGCTCATTTTCATAAACTTAATGCTCATCCATAACACAACAAAATGTAGCGTTATGTTGGTTTATTTCATAACGCTACCAGACCAGCGTTCTGTAATAAACCAACATACAACTTTTAACGCTTGTTGTTGTGTTAAAGGATGGGCGTTAAGTTTATGAAAACGCGCTGCTAGCTTCCATGTTAAAGGCTCGAGCAACCCTGCCGTTCAACCCTGAAAAAATGGGCTCGGTTTGAGGATCGACCCAAAACACATACAATTAGCAAAAGCAAATATTAAACAGACTTGTTTTTATTTTCTGTTGCAAATTTTGCTCTGTAAGATAAACTATAAATCTACGTACCGGATTTTCACGTAAATAAGCCCCCGCCCCCTTTAGAAGCCAATGGGTTTATAGTTGTGAAAAAATTAACGTTTATAAGCCCATGGGCTTACAACAGAATTTCCAGAGTTACTGCTAAAATTCACAAAAATGTACTAAATACAGTATCATTATCTTCAATAAAATACACAAAATCTGCAGTAATTTCCTGTTTTTGAAAGATGAAGATTTTGTCTTGGGCCTAATTTAGTCTTTGTTTTGACAATTGTTTTGCTGTATTGTCAACTTAAATTAATGCATTTTGAAACTTTAGAGGGATCAAACATACAGTTGTACAAATGTAATTTGTTAAATTTGTAAGTATGCACCGCTGGCTATAAGCAGCCCTTGATCACACCCATAAGCCCATGGGCTTATATTCCGAGCAATTTTGGTCTTTTCACACCCATAAGCCCAGGGCTTATTTACGTGAAAATCCGGTAAGTGCGAGGTACACAAGATCACAGCCAGCATGTTAATTAAATATATTCTAATCCTTTGATTTGGCCAATTGTGTTTGAACCCATTACTATTTCTCATCCACGAGCCACACACATTCCATCGAGAACATAAGTCTCTTTGGAGCCTTGTGCCAAGTCAACCAAATCAGTCGGTACATCTGCCAAGAGATTAGCTCCTTTTGTGCCATGTACATCTTGCTAAAAATTCTTTCGCATAATAACTCCGACAAAAACAGCCTTGTACAAGTCAATAAAGACGAGAAATGTACTGAAATGTACTGAAATATTATATAGAGTTCAAATACAAGCAGGTGTTAAATCACCTTGTAATATGTGATGAGTGTCGGTGTGCATTTCAGTTAAGTATCCCAATAATGTAAAATTGGGAAAAATTATCCTCATGGACCAGAGATGTGTGAGCATGCTGGAAGACCAATTCAAAGGTAACAGCCCCGAATATTGTTGCCATGCCTTATTGAATTTTGTGCAGTACAAATAAATTTGTTCAGGACACAGTCATAAGATTAAAGGAACTCGGAAACTTGCAAACGTTGAGTTACTTGCACAGTAAATGCAGCTTAACGGCATTCTTGCTGCTTGTCTCCCGAATGGAACCAAAACAGAGTTCTTACGACTACGCTGTTACGTCACAGATTTTCCCTTCCGTTCCATAACGTTGTTCTATTGGAACAATTTTTTATTAATTGCATCACTAATCTACCAAACTCCATTCGAGTTGAATACAAATACGAAATAACCCAAAATTTAGAAAAACATTTAATTCATTAAAGAGATAAATTACTTGCCATTTATCATTTATCGCACAAATCTAGTGTTATCTCTATCTCCCGAGTCTTGTAGTGATTTTATCATACTCAATCATTTCACAGTTCTCATTACATACATCTGCTGCTTCTGTCGGAATTATCTCTCATGCTTACACCAATTATAGTCCATATTATATTTGTATTGAGCGCCGCCCGCCTCTCACAATACACACCACAATAGAGTAGTCAGAGCGCATTACGCTTTGTTGACATAACATCTGTTTTTATAACGAGCAAGTAATAACTGTGTTATTGTGGTGAAGAAAAGCGCAGTCGTCCGAGTCCGTCGTCTGTCCGTCCCACCTGCTCGTGACGACTGTATCAACGTTCACAATCAGTTCAGGTGGCTCTCGGACGGCATTTGAGACACTGACGACAATGCTGCGTTCGGGTTACTTCTGTTACTCTTGGACAACACTACGGGGGCAACTGATACTAATTGCAAATGTTATGAGTAACATCTTCATGATAGGTTCATGCGACCTAAACACATGGTTTCAGTTTCACTGAAATATGTGATAAGAATTGCTGAGCGTTTATGCAAAGGCATATGCATATGCCATGTAAAATTTCATTTTATGGTTGCTAAAACATCTGTGCTTGTGTCACATTAAGCGTAAGTTCCTATTATCAGAACGAAACTGACGATCCACGACGTATGCTTATATGCATATGAATTTTGTTGGGAAGCAAATGCAATTGTGCCAATCAGTCGTCCCACTTACCGCTGGGTTGACTTTGAAGTAGAATAACTGTCACTCAATTGAAGTGATATTACAAAGAATTACAATTTTTATTATAAATGAGACATTTACTACGGAAAAGCCCAAACTGTTCTTTAACTTTAAAACTTCTATTGAAGCTTCTCGCCCCTCGTTGCGCCTGTTCGTTTCGTGTGCCCCTCGGCCCTCGGGGCAGGTCGGTAGGGCAGGTGGATTAGAGGAACCACGGCCAGGTGACCCGGGTATCTCCCCCCCCCCCCCACGGCTCCACCCGGCAGATGTGACGAATCGTTTCACCTGCTTTTCACATGCCGTAGAAGTCGTGATATCAAAATCTATAGTAATTTCCTGCTTTTGGAAGATGAAGATTTTGTCTTGGGCCTAATTTAGTCTTTGTTTTGGCAATTGTTTTGCCGTGAAATCAAAGTCAATGAAAGCTTTTTAACGTAAAAGTGTAAAGGGATTGATCAATAACATATTTCCAAAAAGTTAAGGGCAATGAAATGAAATGAGGCTCTACAATGATCTTAGTTTTTACCCCCTTTACTAGTTCATGTAACGGGAATTATCTAATTTCATAATTTTAGCTGGCTGACAGATGTACGGTAACGCTCAGAAAATGACCATGCGGAGAACACTTGGAACCAGAGGGCTCGATCAAGTCTCTACTCTCTACTTACGTTGCGATCAATAACCTCCCCTTTTCCACCTAACGTTCAATTGTGAACATTTTTTTAGCTATCCAATTTTTTGAATGTGCCAGTCAGGGAGGCCGCAAATACAGTCATTTCTGGAAGCCAACATCTCTTTTCCATTAAGCCAAATGACCAAATTCGGAGATTTAACACCATAAAACGCAACACGTTTACTTTAAGAGTCACACCTCACGTAATACCCTAATAAACGGCTTCAAATTACAATACATTGTATGAGGCCTTTTTAATCATTTGGGTTTCATTTCACTCAGTGAAATTTCAAAGTGATCGGAAATTGAACTTGGGTCCTAGCCTGACAGCCTTTTACAATGTAATAATTATGTAGTGTCACGCATCGCTATTTTTTTTCAACTGATGCTTCCATTTCTGCAATATTTGGATGAGACACTCATGTTTTAACTGCAGAGTAACGTTTATTAAATTTTGGTTTCAAAATGTGGCGCAAAATGTAATTCGAAGAAGTGAATAAAAAAGCACAAGACTGTAACATGTAGATGTCAAAACAAAATGCCAAACTTTTTGGGATTCGTGCGTGAATTGAACGAAACTTTACCGTAGTTGTTCGAATAAAATAACTTTAAATGAGAAAAAAAAGAAGAAGACTGCAACACATAGATTAACGGCAGACGTAACATATGGCAGACCCATGCAGCAATAGGTTATTGCGCATATATCAGGCTGTTACCTGAAAGCTTTACAATCAATGTTACAGTCTCATCAATACCCACATCACGCAATTTACCAAATTAAAATTAATAAAAAATCAATTTGAACTTTAAATTTCAATTTGCCATCATTTTATGTAACAGCATCGCACATGATCTAATCGGCAATCATTACGATACCACAGCGTTAAATGCCACTGTGTATGAACAACTTTATGCAGTAAGCTGCGCTAAAACCTGCTTATTTCTTATCAAAAATAAATTTCTTTAATTCTAAATTTTAAATTCTCTTTCCAAAACATTTATGAATAATTTTACGAAGCTCAGACAGCTGGCTGCGTGAAACGTTTTTTCCGAACAAACGGAATTAAAACCAGTAGATACTGGTGGTAATAAATTCATTGTAATTCATGTTTACAACATTATCGATGAATGTAAATTTTCAAATGCTTGTTTTTTAAATGTTACATGACATAATAATAGAATTGTGACATTTAAAAGCAATGATGTTACAAGCCGCAACAGTTGAATATTCACATATGGCCTGCACAGCTGCAATTCAGTACAAAGTTCCCTCATAAAATATTCCAGCTCAGTCTGCTGCTCCGACAACCTTATGATGTATGACTTATTGCAGCAAATGTGTTACTACACTTAGTTAAAAGGTCCATATGACCTGAGCTCATTTTAATTTACTTGCACTGATTCAGTAGTTTTGGCTACACTCCTGTACAACTAAATAATTGTATCCATCTCGAGATTGCTGCACGTACGCACACAGGCACACACACACACACACACACACACACACACACACACACACTGCGTTACATTCCCACAACAACTGGCTAAGATGCAAGCATGCAGAATGCTCGATGCAATATACATTGAGACCAAAAGATGATAAACCTAACACTTGCACACAACGGCAAATAATAAGACATAAAATGTTATATTTGACCAAACACTGGTTTCTGTACACTGAGTCGATAACAATACATGTGACAGCACACTGTGTATGATGTATGATGTTGACTGACGGAAATGGCAGCTGAGCGAAAAGGAAGGAAGTCAATAATATCACGAGGTCTGATCAGAGTAAAAACGTATACATCATATTCCAATAACTCCTACAGGGTCGGAAAGGTCTGCATTTCCACGGCATTAACTTGATTCTGTGAGTTTGGATTGTATTGTGCTACGAAAATCAGGGTCATTGGTCCAAGTTCAAGGTCACTGTAAAACACTGACAAAAATAAGTATAACTCCAAAATACATTGAAAATTTTTCCTACAAAGTGCCCAAATAATCCGAAAAGGCAAGAAATGCATTTTCCAGCGGGGGTTCGGGTCCAAGTCCACATTTCCACACAGAATCTGAAATGGGCAGAAATGCAATTCATCGATCCAATAAGTCTTGATGCCATTGTAAAACATGAGGCTTTATAAAAAGATTCTCTCAGATCAGTTTTACCACATAATATAAGTGAATAATTTATATCACGCGTAATTTATGACACACGCGCATCAAAAGTCGTAATTTCCCATGCGCTTTGCCAACTACGGTTCTCGATCAGACAAGAACCAATGATTTGCCAAAACCTATATTTATTTTAGTAGTTATGCGTAGTGGTCTGTGCCAAGTTCTTTTTTTTTTATTATTAAATATTAATTGAACATGAACGTTGAGGCATAGTCATCTAATAATGATTTATACTAATGACTGAGAATTCGTTTTTTCTCAATCTGCATAAGTCGATGTAAAACTGCGCTAATAATCGCCTTTGTCGTCGTTATCGTAAAGGATGCTTGCGTATAAAAAGTTTTCCCGGGAGCAACATATTAATCTGATTGTATTGTATCATTAGCATCATGCCCTGGAGAACTGATCAACCATTTAAAACTGGTAGAAGAAAGTAAAGGAAGATAGTAAGACAGACAAAATGTAGCAAACGGAAGATTTCAACTAGAATGTAAATGGTGTTTTTAAATTAAACCAGCCACTAATAATACGCAGAAGATGTGACAAAGAGCAAGGGTTATACGAAGCCATCATTGCTAGTAGGGTAGCAGGGATAACCCCTACTTACCACACACTGGCAACACCTACATAAAGGTCGGTTTCGCAGCATTTCTAGTAGAGAAAGTTGGGAGACTTAGAGCACACAACAACAGCTAACTGTAACCGGACTAATATAACCGGACTGATATTACCGAGGTGCGGGCCTAAAGGCTCACATCAGATAGACATGATGATTCACTAAAGATGCTCTGAACATTGGCGCAAGGCAGTACTTTACCGACTAGCACGGACGCTACAAGTTGATTCACGTTCCCGCGCTTTTACACTCTAAACATTTCGCAACAGAGCCAAAGGCACAACCAGTTAATCAGTTCAATCAATACTTAGGTGTTTAATCTACTCGTGTTTAATTTGTTTACAGTAAAAAGACAACCTTCAGACCGCGCAGGTACTGAATTGACCCTCTTGATATTTATTTTTAACACTAAAATTGTACATTGTTTCCCAGAACCTTCCTCTGCTCCCAAGCTCTGTCATTCACACCATGCGTACCCACTACCCCCTCCAAATTCAACAGTTCACAGTACTCCTTCCATTCCTACCACCCCTAAACCCTATATCTCAAATCTGAGTAAGCACTGGCTATGTACCTTTCCATACTTGTTTTAAGAGCTGAATTGCTTTATCTATCGATTTTAATTGAATTTGATTAACATGCGCGACAATGTTCCATGTCATCTACACGTGTTTAGTAAGTAAACATTTCATTCCACATCTGTTCACAACCTGCATCCCATTTTTAATCAAGGCAAACACATAGTTAATTAACAATAATATTAAATACTGCAATCCAGTGTGGTTCCATCCAGTGTCAGTGTTAAATGTTTACTTTACAAATATTTTGTTTTGCTTCTGTAAACATTTCATGGTGACACCAAAATTCCTGAATGTCCTGCTAAAATAATTACCACAATAAATGCCACCTATTTTGATTGTGAGAGTGAAACCAACTGAGCAATAGCTGCCACTAATTCATATTGGAACAAAAATATCAAAACATAAAATTTGAACAGTACAATCAGACCTTTCTGCCAGCAAGATTGGTCTGAGATTATATCAGTAAATTAATGGTAAAGATAAATTACCAGTACAACATAACCTAATAAAAAATTTTCATTGTATAGAGTGAAACTTATATTTGGCGAACTACTCACTGTACAGTTCGTGGATGACAGTGTGTTCTCGTGAAATTAGTGCAAGGGATGAATTTGGTGATCCGACGAAAAGTTCGTCAATTGCTTTTAGTTTTCCCAAAAGAAGGTTCATCCAGGACAAGGGTTTCACTGTAATTTGACTGTACGAGACATTTACTACATTGGTAAAATTACGAACCCTCCAATAAGTTTCAATGGGCCAAGACAATACGAACAAGATATTTGCGATATATTTATCGTGAATGAACAGTACAAAGTTATGGATTGACGTTTGGTACTCTAACCGGCATTCAAACGTCTCGTGAATTCTTCCGTCTGATTGCACATACACACAGGTACATCCTCCACAAGTCCACTGTACACGGTTCTAGCATTAATCCATCCGTGTTAAACTCCGCTTTGTCATTGATTGAATCTCCAGTCAATATCTCCAATAACAAAAAACCGCATTCCTAACATACTCTATCGCAGGGCGGCGTACATTCGTATAATTGCCGAGATATGTATTGTACACAATGGCGCACAATGGAGTTAAATGTGGAATTAATGGATTCATTCCGTGAACTTCATTAAGCCATTCAATGTACTTTATTAATCTCATTATATGTGACCCATGGAGTGTGTACTTGAAAGTTAATCTTCTGTGGTAAAATAAGGCAAAATTAGCAAAGCCGAAATTTTGCGTGGTTTCAGTTAGAAGTGTAACATTTGTAACATTTCAATAGGTTCAATATTTCAACAATATTTCAATAGGCACAATCCCAAGGAATTAGTTATCCTCTCGGGTCTGGGTTTTACTAAAAAAAAATTCACAGTTCTGAAATGCGCTGCATAATTTTCTCCTTATTTCCGAAATGCGTGGAAAATTTTCAAATTCATTGTAATGCTTATCACGGTATCATTCGGCTGAATGGTTTGATGCTGCCACGATGTCTCTCGGGATTTACACATATTTCTACCAATACCTTGAGGTATTTAGCGCCCCGTGTCCTCACCTGTCCCGCCACCCCATTAGGCTTGCGGGTTACTGAGCGTGCCACTTGTGAATTTCCGTAGGGTACCGAAGTAACACACTCTGAGGTCTGTTGTTTAGCTACTTGCATCAAGGTCTTACACAAGCATCAGCTCCTGTTCATTGTGGGCTACGTGTACTCTTGACTCTGGGGATGTCGTCAATGT
>JBCAUI010365515.1:0-28423 GCA_038406195.1 Haplosyllis anthogorgicola | reverse complement strand
TAGAGGCCCTTTTGGGTATTATTGGTTATTTTACAAATACCCATAAGGATTATGCAATATTAAACAGATTTTGATACAACCATCTACAGACAAATGGGGAATGGCTGAAGAAGAGCACCCATTGACATAACATTGTAGCTCTCCATTACATAATAATTCCCAGTCTGTATAAAGTTGTTATCAAATTGAAAAATTATTGAACATTCCTTGATCAAATCCGTGAAATAACTGAAATAAAAATAACTGAAAAAATACCCAACATGTTACTAGGTAACATTAAAGTTCTGATAACATTTTTGTGTACTGACAAAAACTTTAAAAGTTTAACGTGTTGGAAATTCCGGTTATTAAAATGAAAGTCCTTTCTTTCAGATTGTATTCCTGGATACAAAGTTGGTACCGATCCGATTTGTGACGAATGTGGAGACAATTTCTACTCGACCATGAACGACTCTGCGTCATGCACTGCTTGTCCTAGCAATGAGAACACCACGGTAACAACCGCTTCCTCGAAAGATGACTGCAGTAAGTACAAACTATGAATTTACTCGCCAAATTGCGCATTGTTTAATAACTATTATACGGAGTCTTTCCCAAATCCTGAAATTCCTATTCAATGGTTGATGTGTAGAACAAAAGAGGAAGCAAAAAATCGCATGCTGTGCTTTTGATGCGCTATTGTTTCAAAACTAATAGGTATTTCATGATTTGACACTATGCAGTGATCCTTGCTTGAAATATCAGATGATCGTTTAGTTATCTTTACATTTCATAAAACATGACAGTTTTGGATTGCAGGACTGTGTAGTCAAAACTACATGTTGCGTTTGTAGGGTGATAGAGAAACAACTAAGTGACCTTTGATTCCGTTTTTACTATTTAAAGTGAATATTTCCTTAACCAGAAACTTTTATCTTTCATTTTCCTCCAACACTACCAGAACAAGAATGACTGACCATTTGCCACAACCTCGGATCAACTAGGAATATAGAACAATGATCTTCAGATCATGAAATTACTATCAATTTTGTCACGTCCCACAACAATAAAATTTCATGCTACGCTGTTGAGGCGAATAAAAATTAAGCGTGGAACCCTATTCACATAATTGATAGATATTTCATGATCGGTAATTTGCACTAAGTCCAGATATGATGCCATAGTGTAAAAACAAACATACATTTGTAGTCCTCGTAGGAAAGAGCTAAAGAGATCGGCTATTTAATTAACGTATTTCGATATTTTTCAGAATGTCCACCAGGTTACGTAGTTGATCAATCTTTAATGACCACTCCGGAAAGGTGCCTATTGTTGCCTCCCGGATACTACAATCCCAACTACGATTCCAGGTCCTGTGGAAAGTGTCTCGTAGGTGAAACTACTGGAGGACCGGGATCAATAAGTAATGCGGACTGTGGTGAGTGTTACACAATGGTGACTACAGTAGAGCCTGCTTTAACAAGCCACTGCTTTGTGCAGCCATCTGGCACTTACGACCAATTTACGTTGTGAGTAAGGGTGGTTCCTCAAAGCGGGTTCTTCCGTGCCGTCAAATTTATAAGCTGATGGGTGATGTGTTAACACATAACACGCTACAGTTATAGTTAGGCATACTAGCTCCGCGTGATTTTCTATTGACGAGAACAAAGACCTCCATTGTTCTTCAACTGATGGAGATGTCTTGCAATGTCGGCGGAGAAAATCATCAGAATACAAAATATACAATAGATTTATGGTCTGTCAGGTACCGGAGATTCTTGTTCCTAAGACCAGGTCCAGTACACGGAATTTGTATCAGTTTGGAAACAATGGCGCATCAAAAGCACAGCGTGAAATTCTTATGTCCTCTCTTTTGTTCTAGACGATTCGAAACTGATACAAATTCGGTGTACTGTTACATGTGAGAAATACCGTTTTTGCCAAAGAAAATTGGCAAGACCATGGTCTTGTAAGTGAGAAGATGGTCTTATAAATGAGAAAGAAATTATGACAAATTCTTTCCTTTTTCAGGCAACATACACTACAAATACCATATTAAACAGTGACTTTTGGATTTTACAGCTGACTATAATGTATTTTTAAGAAATTTCTGATGAATATTCTTCATCAGTACTGAAAAAGAGTCTATGTGTCTTTACCATTGGAATTAATTTTTTAGACCACGGTCTAAACATTGAGTCAATATCTCACTGAAAATGCATTTTCCCCAGTCTGGGGTAGGGGATGGGGGTGGGGAGGGAGGGGGGGGGAGTCCTGGTCAACTTTTTCCTTACTTTTGACACTGAGTCCAAATCTGCCGAAAATGCATTTTCCCCAGTCCGGGGTTGGGGGGGGGGGGGGGTAGTATAACAAGTTTTTCCTACTCAGTTGATTTGAGTTTCCCATAGACTTTGATTACGATTATGATTTGTGCAGTTGGGAGGTAGAGAGATTAGATTTGTTTCGTGTGTAGAGTTAGTTTGGTTCATACGCGTTCAAGAGGCTGTATTGTAGTTTAAAATACGTAACTCTTAATTAAAATTAAATTTTAGTCTCTTTACATCATGTCCATACTTGTTTATCCTAAAGTTTGTTCGTTAGTTAGTTATCAGTAGTGTGTCTTGGTTAACATCTGGTGGCCCTTAAATAATATTTGTAGGCCTCTAGATGGTGGCTCTCCTATTATATGCACTTGTTTTGTTATGCACCTGGAGTTCACGACCCTCACACCAAGTTTTGTTTGTTTACATTTTACATGAAACCATTCCATTATCAGTCTTGTTCAGTCTTAATAGCTGATTACTACAATTGCAATCTTGCTGTGCTACATGTTAAATCTGACAATAAGACAGAATTACAGGCCACATTTTGTTGTAATATTAGTAAAACTTCCTATGGATTTAGGAACTCATTGCAACACACAAGAATGCACACACTTCTGTGCAGCGGTGGCTATTTCTAATAGTATGAATATTCATTAGCGTCATACTCATTAGCTGAGTATCTATCCATTGTATCTCAGTCTGAAACCAGCAGCTGAGGAGTACACACCTAATGTAATCTTTGGTAGTTTGTAGCTCAATGTTGCATGCAAAGGATTTGTTTGTCTTATTCCAATTGGAGCTGCGTTGGAAGACTACCCACAGACAATGGAAACCTCGTCACACTTCACACTCAATCGAGGTTTTTCCTAATCGCGTTTCTGTCAGATCTGACAGATCTGTCAGATTTGGTTAACATCATAATTCAAACAAGGAAGAACATGTGTTGTTTGTTATTGCAATTAAATCTTTTATGATAACTAAGAATTGTAATATACAACATGTGTTGCATTTTTGCTAATTTGTACTGAAATTATTACAGTTATCAGATCCGTCAGATCTGACAGATCTGGCAAAAATGGAATTAGGAAAAACCTTGAGTATCTGGATACAATCTTCAGCGTTTAAAAAAAACCCCATATATTTCCATAACACACTGTGCTCTCTTTTCGGAGAAAGTCTGGATGGAACTGCCAATGCAGGTGTCTTTCCATTTAAAAATACATTCTTATTGGTCTTGGCTTTATGCTCTCTTGTGCTACAAAATCCACCTCAAGTAAACCATATCACATTCCACCAAAGCAACGTTAACAAGCTTCCCCATTCGAAAACCCACCTTCTATTGCGCATCTGTCGCTGATGCAACCATGCTATGAATTGTGTGAATTTATATCAATTTTGAAAACAATTGCAGATTGTACTATTGTTGCTAATAAAGAGATAACACTCTATTGTTTCAAATTAAACGGGATTCTCATTTTCACGAAATATTACTTCTTCTGTTCACATTTTCAGTTTCAATCAGCACTGTTGTCACAGGACAAACAACTTTCCGAGTCAAGATCGGGTTTCCGTTCCTGGCATTTGATATCTTGTTGAACACTGCAAGCCCAGATATCGGTTGTGTGTACGCCAGTTATATTTATGAAGGTGTAAGTATCGTTTAAGAATATGAAATATTATCCTTATGTAATGTAATTGCTTATTATCCTTATGTAATGAAACGGTATACACGAAAACTCTCTTTCTTTTACTGCCGCTCTGACATATCCTTCATTTGGTTGGAATAAGCTGTAGGTAAATACAAGAAAAAACGCTATGTGGAGCAAAACCAAAAAGGAAACCCTCAGTATTAAAGTGTGCAAGAGGTAATTTAAATACTTTGACGTTATTTTTCGCTTAATCTTCTATTGTTTTCATTGCAGCTGATTCAAATCCTTGGAAATCTACATCTGTTTGCGTCTTTACATATAAGAGCTTACGGGTAAGTTGAAAGCTATTCTGTTTGACTGTCTAAAGGAAACTGGTTGTTAAGGTAATAATTCCATAGATTTTTTCTTGTAGCAAAGAATTGAACCTTACACCTGGCATGCAAATGAATAAGACAATGACTTTTAACTTTCTTTTACTTGTTGTTTATCAGCGTTTTACGTTCAAATCCATAGGGCGAAATTCCTTTTCATGAACTCTTCATTTTGTAGGATCTAAATTATTTAAGGTTTTTCGAAACTCGTCTCCGCTAAAATACTAGGCAAACAAGTTTGTACCTTACTGGTTAGCAAACTAAAACTGGTTACTTAAAACACCAATTTTGGTAACTGACCTGTTATATTACTAATTATTTTATAAAATTTTGGCTAATTTGTCTAAATTTGTAGCAAGAATGAATGAATGAATCTCGAAAAAAACTTTATTAAATTCACGCAGTTTGTGTGCTTGATTGAAGGGCACGGCGTGAAATCCCATTGTCAAATCAAATCATAAGCTGTTGTAATTATATTGATTGCAGACAAGGGAGTCTACTGGTATATTTCGATGTAAATGTGGATTCTGGTTCTGAGGTGGCACAGCAAGATATAATCGATAGGATCAATGCCGCTGCCCATAATTTCATTGATGGTCTAGGAGAAAACTTCACCATTTCCGTTCCAGGCACTGATGTCATCTCAGTGATAATTAATCCAGGTAATGTTTGTTTGTTTGGTGCAACGCCCTTATTTTGCGAACATAAAATAAACTGAATATGAATCGGCACCAGAAAGTTTTGTTCATTTTCAATAAGGGATCACCCTCATTTATTAGGAATATCCTTACTGTGATCCCCTACTGTGACTTTAAAATGCTTTGGAAAAGAATTCCGTTGTCAACCAGTGTTTCGTTGGTGTCCATGTAGTCCTGCTTTCAAAAAACAAACAAACAAATAATGGTGTGGCATTTTTACAAAAAAGTCATATCCATAAGTTCTGGTCTACATTTCTGCGATAATTCTGAAACTTTCACCAGTTGATTGCAATAGCTAATTGCCAAAATAATAAAGATGAGGTACAACTATAATGATAAACTTGGTCAGGTCTGGTGTCAAGAAGGGTATTAGACAGGGAATATTTTTTTTGTCAAACGTTTTATCGGTAAAAATAATGGAACTTTAACAGCTTTAACATTGAATATCACTGGTGCACAGTCATCAGTAAATGGTTCAAATATATTGCTTTTTTAATGCTTCCTGGTAATTGTGAAATTTTCGTTTGTTTACGGTCGATAGAACTTCAGTTGTGTTTTTACGTGTGCTACCAACACTATAGTAATTACCCGGTGTAAAGCGCCGGGTTCGGAATAGCCCATTTCTTTCACCCTATTCCTGCCCAGCTGACCAGGGCATTCACGGAATAATCTGAGATACCTACCGATAGTTAGTTATATGATGATATTGGGGAGCAATTGCGCCCAAAATGAATACAATTTTTGTGACATTGTGCTAACGACAAAAGAAAACCTTGACCTTTTATGGGCACACAATCATACATTACAAATCACCCAATGGATCTGTCATTCTATGGCATAAAATGGACTACCTGGTATTGCGACAGCTATTTGGACCGCGCTCCTTCAAAAACAAATCCATTGGGTAATCTGTAATGAGTACATAAGTTTATATGATTTTTTCATAAACGTAGATGAAAATGGAGAAGAACGCGATTACAAGACAATAGCGATCATAGTTGGAACAATCGTCCCTGCATTGATACTGCTCTGTCTTCTTGCTGCCTGTTGCTGGCAATTTGGAAGAAGAAGGAGGAGGCACCACAGAAAGGATCATCGCTACGGACGTAAGTTCATGGGCAAGAAAAGTCTCCATTTTTGGAAAGATGAAATTTTACCGTGTGCTTTTTATTGTGAACTTTTGTTGTTTGCAAATTTGTTGTCAGGGGCTTAGTCCAATCATAACTGTTTCTCATTATAATACTTGCTAAATACAAAGGTGTGGAAATAGTATAATTCGTGTACCAATTCGTCCCACACAGATTACAGACTACAACTACAACAGATCATACAAAACAGATTAAAAAATAATGAAAACTTTTTATGTGTCCATGAGTCTCCATTCGCTCCTGTGTTTTAGTTATGCACGTTGTTTTGTAAAGTGCTTTTCAAATATTCACTGAATGGAATACTCATCGACTGTAACGAATCCTATTCTTTGCCTGAATAGTTGCACAGTGGTCTGTTGTTTGAATCATAACGTTTCGAATATATAAAATTAATTTCTTTGGAATCTTGCAGGGCTCCAATAGTGTTATTTTTAGAAAACATCAAATCAGTATGATCTGGTCAGCACCTACCTCAAAACTTATTTGTCTTTCAGAAATGAATGGTGGTTCTGGAGCTCCCATTGTTTATCCCCAGATGGCAGCCGCTCCAACGCCCTGGCTTATGCGTATGGCTCGCTGGGCACCTTTCTACACCGCTAACCCTGCGTACGCCCAGCAACTGGGCTACCAACCACCACCGTACGCCGTAAGTTATTGAATTTAGACTTATCTGCTTGAATCACAACCCAAAATGATTTTCTTTAAGTTTTTATTAATCGACTTCAAAGCCGGTTTGAGCCTCCAAGAGAATACCTGGGCCCTTGATTTTAAGTGCACAAGTGGCTGTATATTCACCCAAATGTAAAAGTTCACCCTGAGCCCCTGGGTCAGCTGACTGCAAGTTTCATAGGACCAGCTGCAACCCCTAGTATGGGTCTCCATTTTGAATTTGATGCCTGCTGTCCACTTTGAGGAATCAACTGTAACATTACATTATATAAAATTTTATTTCGGGCATCAAGTAGAATTTCTAGCATCATCAGATATACACAGAATCCAGCTGACTCAGATCAGGTAACCTGGGTAAGGTACTCAGGTTGACTACTGAACCCTTTTCCAGCTGACCAAGTACCTTTTACAGAAGATAGCAGTTGGACACTGTTTTTGGGGGTTTTTTCCATTTATCGTGTCAGTATTAGTGTCAACAGTTTGCACAACATAAAGACATTTAAGTGCTCAATGGATATCTGCTCTTGATTTCCCACTAACATATTCTACTGCACCAGACAAATAAAGAAGCTTTCTATTTCAATAATTCAGAACAGCGAAATGGCTCCATCTTCCTACAGGGGAGGCAACTGGTGGCCGTGGCAGAGAGGCTACTCCAACTACATCCCCAGAACATGACTACAAAACCGACTGTCCAGATTAGTCAATTTGTTTAATTGGCATCTGGACGCAAACGATAAACGATAACAGACGAATACAGGACTTACCGAAAAATGTACTGGTTATGATGTAAATATACTTCTGGAAATATAATATGTACATTGTACGTTTTGATCAGGCAAAATAATGAAGATACGGTCGGCGATCAGCTGAAAACAGAGTTACACACAAGCTGTTAAACTACAGTGTTGTAATACTGTCTTTATTACTTGGGCCTGGATTACTATTTCGGAACATTGAAGGTTTTTCCAAATTCGATGTCCAGCTAATTCACCGAATTAGGTAACAGCTACACCAGTACCATTTTTGGTGTGTCTACTATTTATAGTGCAGCAGTGATACCAATTTTGGTAGGAAAAGAATACTGATATCAGTATGTTTAACCAAAATCAGTGCAGTTCCTGATAGAAGGGCAATACTGTTTTTGGTCTGTATCCTAAATGCAATTGTAAAACAATGGGTAGACATGCATTAATCAATTAAACTGTCTCAAGAACTGTCTCAAGAATTTGTCTCAAGAATTTGTCAAATTAGGTAAATTTGGTGAATTAGTTAAGGGAATTTTAATTTGGAAAAACCTTCGATAGCTTTCTTGCCTGAAAGTGTATAAAATACACAGTATTAGTATTGTCTTTAGACGTGCTTATTCCGTACGGAAATAACATAGATCTAGAAACACGAATGTTTTGTTCCGCCTGTAAGTCGACCAAACATGTAACAAACGGATACCAAAACGTCGCCCATTGCTTACAGTTGATTCCAACAAATGCATGTTAATTTACGCCAGAATAATACTTCAAGTAAGTCTTGAGACTTTAATTTAAAGTGTGTACAGTTTCCTGTTAATACTCCAAACATTCATTCCAAACAAAAATGCTTGTTATTCTTTATTTTGTAATAGATGTGGATATACCTCGATGCAATGTAGATTAGAAAATTGCTTTTTCTGAAATTGTGTAGAAAGAAGGATCAAAATTACCTCATCCGCGTCATGAATCCCCGTCATATATCACCAAATTTATACCCAGGATACACTAATGTAAATATGGTTTCACAGGGAAGTTACAGTTGTAACGGTTTGACATTGTGCAATCATGTAATAGTTTTTAACTGCCACTCTTACGCAATCATACCGTCGCTGAAGTTTTAAATCTGTAGACCATTCCATTTATATTTTCAGTCGCTGAACAGAGAAAGCCCATGTTATGTAAAGCTTGTTTATCGTTGAATTTACATATAGTAAGTTATTGACTTCTTTCAAAATGGTTGCTATGTGAAAAACGCTGTACAATCGCAAAATTCTTTCGTATTCGAGGTTTTCCTAATTCAGCTTTTGCCAGATCTGTCAGATCTGACAGATCTGAATACTTTAATAACTTCAGTACAAATTAACAAAAATGTTTCCCACATTGTTTATTATAAATTTTAGTTATCATACGTGATTTAATTGTAATTTCAAACAACTCATGACCTACCTTGTATCAATTATGATGTCAACCAAATCTGACAGATTTGTCAGATCTGACAGAAACGCAATATGAAAAACCTCGAAGAAGAAAACGTTGTAGATAAGCAAAAAATCCTAACAATCGCTCGTTTTCCTAAAAGAGTTGCATTCCGTTCAAGACACGATACTAAGATAAATGTTATTTTGAGATTTTTTGTGTGTGTCCCGTTTATTTAAAACGAATATTGAAAATAATCTGTATTATTTTAAACTGAAATTTGTATCACACGAAAATAATTGTACTTTCTTGTACGAATTGAAAATACGTCATTACTCATCCCAGCTGGGCTGTAAAATACTCAGTGTAATGTATGCTAATGAATATGAGTTGTCCTCAGATATGCGTCTTTACCAAGTGTATCAAAAACCGAACTAGACAGAGTTCTGTTCGAAGAAATCAATACCTGAAGCAAGAAATGTCATATGTTGATAACCAGCTTTGTGTCAACGCAATTAAGACGAAAATGGAGTAAAAATGAAATTGCCGCGAGTTTCAATTTTACGCCTAAGTCTTTGTAATGCAAAGTCAAAGAGTGGCGAATCAGGAAAAGTATCTGAAAGTGACTGAGCAACTTGAAAGCTTCAAAGTGAGGTTTTCTCTTTCGAAGTGAGTAACATTTAATGTCTATAAAATAGACAACAAACAAAGAAATGTATGATATGACAAATACAAATACAAAAAAAAAATGAAAAATTGAATAATAGTAAGAAAATTGTAAACACTAAAAATATATCTTTAATATATCTATGCTTCAAATTGCACCATAAAATAACTGAGTAGAAAAGTAATGTAATAACACTAAAAATGTATCTTTAATATGCTTCGTATTCAGTGTTCGAAATAAGTTTTGAAACCAGACTTAACCATGGCTGGTCACACTAAATATTATTTTGTACTGTTTTTTTAAGTGTGAAATTGTCTGATGGATTTTGGAATCAGTCAAACCGACGGACTGGCCTTATTTCGAACACTGGTATTGCACCATAAAATACCATTGAGTAGAAAAGTAATGTAATAACTTAGTTTTCAATATTTGCTGTACATAATCATTGTATGTTTTAACTGAGTTCAAAGAAACTATTCATTTAGACAGAATGTCTAGAAATTTAAGAATGACATGCAGACTTGCCTTGTACAAAGCGTTCAAGACCTTTTATTTTGCAGCTTCAGTTTTTTTGTACAAAATTTTCAAAAAAAATTGATTTGATAGTGAATTGCGAAAATTCAGACTTTTTAAAATTTGTTCAAAACTGATAAAAAATATTATCAATTTTTAGATATTAACATGTAAAGAATTGATGTAACTAACAAAACATTTGTGTACTCAACAAAACTAAAAAACATACACGAAACACGTACACAAAAGAAACAGCATGAAATATAATTGTTCAAAACTCAATAGAATTTTTATCCTATTAGGATTTCTTGAATTCCTTTTCCGTTTTTACAATTAAATTTTGAAGACTATGTACCATTTAGCATTATGCCATGTATGCAACATGATTTCGCCTAACTATAAAGATATGTACCTTTTTTATCCATGTTGTTAGATGTTTTCCTTAATTCGTCTTAATTTGTCTAATTCATCTAATTAGATAGGACTAGGACTTACCATTTCCCGTCAATATAATCGGAATTGAACCATTTCCATGTAGTAAAAACAGTAACTCTACTTATCTAGGAACTTTTTCATTTTCCAATTTAGATGAATTGGACAAATGAAGATAAATTCAATTTGGAATTTGGAAAAAAACTATTATGTATTTAATTTCAGTTCCATATTTATTCGAAATTTGCACAAATCCTTCAATTTAATATTTTTGCCAAGAGGTGTACCAAATCTTGTTATCTTGTATTTGTGGAACATTTTCAATGAAAAATTCACAGGAAAGCATCTTGTATCACATATATTTGTTACTAATAAAATACTAATTCACGAGTTTGTTTCCATTGTTGTGATTTAAGGTGTTCAGAATGGATTTCTACCTTATTTCAGTTGTCAAATATTTTGGGGATTAAAGACTGATACTCTACGGACTTTAAAGAGCAATTAAATGATAAAATTCCATAAATTTCAAAAATGTAGATTTTAGGACTCGAAAAAGTTATTTCCCTTGTTTCTTCCACCTTGTACGATAATCGAAATTATAACTATTCAGACCATGTATGTTGCTTTAGCATTACTGGTAGAATAAATGGGAAAATTCACAGTCATCAGAGGGTGGCTAATTAATTTGTAAAACGAAATTCCGTAAAAATAATAAAAAGTTACGAAAACGTTTTTTTAGTAATATTTTATATAAATAATTGTTTACTCTTTTATCACTGTGCATGTTAAATTTACATAAACATGAAAATATGAGTGTAAAATGTACAACATGATAAATGATTATATATTTTAATGTGTGGCCTGAGAGAAATAGTAGCTTCTACATACCGTGGCTACATGCAACTTCATACATGAATTTCTTTAATATAATGTTCTGAAACGTCCGAATTTTCCACATATAAATGGGCATTCTGGGCATAACTTTAAAGTGTAGTTAAAATATCCCCTCCCCATTTGCGCATTACTAAACATTTAACAGTAATTTTAACTTGTGCACATATCAGGTTATGCATTGATTTTGCGCAAAAGGCACAGCTCCTGAAAGTACAAGCGCAGTATGGGCGAGGTCAATGAAGTCATGGTGTGTATGTAGTTGCACACAGCTACAGTTAACTACATCTGCTTCTTTAGAATCATTCACCATCGAATAAACCGCCCAGCAGACTTACACCGAAGGACCATCTGCAACACGACGAATCGATGCCCCGAATTTTTCCAAATCTTTGGGACAGTCATTCATGAAAATGTTGATGGTCCCTCACTACACTTTACGCAAAGGGTGCATACATACAATCTTTATTAATAATCAGGAGAATTTCACTCGAGATGGACAATTTAATTTTCGACCTATTTCAACTTGGTATGATACCCAACGTCCGTTGGCATAAAACTCACTTTAGCCGTGGAGTAATTTTAGCGAAACTGGTTGAATCAGATAAGAGCTTAATGCACGATTTATCAGTTTCCACTATGATACCAAACAGTTTTCAGACATCATACCCATACAATTTGTACTTTTCGCGAGGTCCATTACAGGAGCACGAGCTGTCAAACCACCGATTCTATGAAGTTCTCCACCGATTTGCACATTGGAATCAATAGCAAGAAATCTACACGAAACGAAACATGTAAATATAATAAATAGCCTTATTCTGTATATTACAAACATCTGAAGAAGAAAAGGGCAACATTTAACAGAGATAGCTTGTCATGATTTATAAATATGTTAACGTTTTCCTTTCAAGTAACACACAAATATCAAGCATACAAAAAGTGCGTCAAGTAGAAAATTCTGTAACATACAACAAAAACTCTAATTTGTTAACACATTCAATTTCATCTATCGCTCTATAAATTAAATAACTGTAAAAATGTATCAAATGCTTTCACTGGGACATCAACCTCAAAAAAACATAGCAGAGTGCTGGATAGACATTTCAGGAATAAACATTTCAGCATCCTAAATTTATGTAGAATTAAACTTTGTGGTAATAGCCACAAAGTAACTGTTGTTTAAATCAATGGAAAGACGTCCATTTGAACACAATCGCTACAATTAGACAACAATTTGTTATAACTGGCAAAACAACTTTAAATTGAAAATAACAGATGAAAACGTTGATATTAATAAGAAGACATTGTGTATTATGGTATATCTAGCCGTATGACATCAATCCGACACAGTTCAAGACACGTTTAATGTATTTTGCTTGTTAACAACATTAACATTCAGTATCAACAATTTCCCGAATAACAATGTGTTTCCGATTTTAACCTTCGTCACCACACTCAATAGACATTCACTTGCTTTGAAGTAATATAAATGTCCTTCAATATATCAATATCCACATCTCACAAACACAACCCATTACACCATTCATACTGCTTCGTCTTCATTTACCTGGAATAGACGGTCGTGCAAACATATGTGCCAACACAAATTTAACATTACGTCCATTTCACCTCTAATCAGACAAGTGCACACAGTAACAAAACAATACGATTACATTCAAAAAAGTTGTCCTGTTATGATCTTCGACATTTTGCGACAACATTGCACAAAAATACAAAACTTCCTGTTGTTCAACCCAGTGAACAGCCTGAGTGCAATCTGATGTTTCACTGTCTTGTATCGTGTGAGACTACCTCGTAGAACTACTAATACGGACCCGAGTAAATTTGACAAAATAAGCACCAAATTGTAAAGAGAAATAAACTATACGCAACACAGAGGTCTGAAAATATAGAATTCTACAGAACTACATTTTAGGAATGCTACGTTTAAGGGGAAAATGACATTTATGCCATAGGAATGGTTATAATTCGTACAAAATGTTCAAATAAACAACGTGCTTTCATCAGTTTAATCTTAGGTGGTTTCAGAATACTATTTGTATTCACTAAGTGTTATTGGTAAGTAATCACAAAAACGATAGTTTTGTTGAAATTGAAAAGTACAAAGAGTTATTTTACAAATAATATTCACAAGAGAATAGCAGATAAATAGTTTCGAATAACAATGAATTTTGCTGCCTATAAAATAATGTCTACACCAAACGTTTATATTTCAAAACATCAATCTTGTTTGCCATGTGATATGCTACGATCTCTTGATTCAGTATAGCAAAATTAGAACTTATAGCAAAACGTGAAATAATTCAACTGTCCTGTTCTTCTTTTGAATTAATACAGAGTATTTGTTTAGTGCTATGCACATCCTAGGTTACTCAGTGTTCCGCATACATCAGTTCTGAATAAAACTACTGTAAATACTCAAGAATAAAATATTTCACACTAGGAAAAGTCCATGTTTTTGACAAACTAAGTTCCATTTCTTTCCGGAATAAAATAGCAAAGGATTGTTCGTATAGCACCAATATTGTCATAGTTATTATATATTAATTACGGAGCTTTTTGTAATTCCTACACATTATTTCTTGTGTGCTTATCCATGAAACCCATTATGAACCTATTGTAGCAACATGGCTTCCATTTTCATTATAGTCCTCGTTTTCTGATGATCTCGGGTCCTGATTAACATGTGAACAACATTCTAGCAATTCTTGTCGTTTTTCTACAGATTTGTTTTTACAGAACAGCATGTTTCAGCATTTGCTAGAAATAGGTGTGTCATGAGTGCTCTCAGCTGTTTCCCGGTGAACACAACTCTAGGAATCTTCCCTCAAAGAACTCCCTCATGGTGTGACCAGCCCTTCCGACAGCCGAATCATCTTCGTTGAAAGTCTGACAGTTATTGAACACAAGGCGGGCATCAGTGGCAAATTCCTGGTGCGTCTTGTACCTGGATTGTAATAAATGTATGTCATAAGCAAGACACCAAATTAAAAGATTTAATATTTATAAATGAACTAATAAATAGTGTCAGCATGCAAGAAATTAGAGTACAACATTAAAACTGTGTTAGTATGTCATACATGTTTGTACATCTACTTTATTTCTCTAGATATCACTCTGACACAAACCAGTATTTTAAGTAGTTTCCATTCCCATTCATGCAATCTTGAGATTCTTTTTACACGAAAGACAATATCTGATAACACTTAATGTTCTTCTACGTCTTACAGCTTGTTAGCCGTTGTGTCAAATGACATACTCTTCATATATCCCACATTTAATTCATTCTCATATCACCATTGCAGGTTAACTTTATCGTCACTTACGCATTATCCCTGAGTTTGGCCCTCATGGTCTGGAAGTCCATTGGATGTTTAATGACCTTTCTGTAGGTCGGGAACTGCTTTACGTTGACCGGGAGTAAAAATGGCCACGCTTCATCGTGTTTTTCTAATTCAGTCATCATTTGCCTGTAACAATACAAAAATATTGTTTAGCACTATTTTGTTTATGCATTCAGCATTTTATCCCGACATGTCGGCGTTCACAATTAGAATTTTATCCCGACATGTCGGCGTTCACAATTAACATATTTCTTAAGTTTTAATCTAAAATGCACTCACTTGCACGGTGTCATGTCAGTGACATCAAAACTAAGACGTCTCTTTGATATTTCCTTTGCTTCAGGAGAACTCGTGTCACCACTGCTATTCTTGCGTTGTTTGTCAGCAGCTATGGGGGTTCCAGGGTGACTGATATCACTGTCTGATATACCTTCGTCTTTACACTTCTTTCTCTTGTTCTTTTTCATCTAAATGTGTACAACATTTAGTGTTTGAAAAAGAGTAATATTTAAATACGGCCAAATACGGTTCACTCCATTAAATGACATGCTGTGCTGCACTGTCTTGATATGTTCCATACTCAATTGATGACATCGATAATTTATTGGATTTTTTGACATACTGAGTGTTATAAATACGCACCTGCCGTAACTGGCACATCCAACAAGCCCACTTTCGTGGCATTCGATTTAGTGGCGGATCCATACAGTCCATATGCATAGCACGTGGGCAGTGATCACATACAACAAGTTTGTTTGCCTTCTTACCGCAGCGCACACAGACAGCTTCTCCTGTTGCTTTTGAAATACATTCAAAACAATACCAGTTCCCGTCCGGCACTCCTGTCATTTTGGGCTGAAAAAGGAAACATTTATTACGATATCCGCAAATGAGAAGTTACTTGACACACTTTCAAGATTGAGGTAATTTCAAATGTCCCTGTCAATAACCGATATTCATTATGATTCAGTAACTTGTTGTTGGTTGACTGTTTTTGTTACCATTACACTTAGAAGCGGAGTTATGGTCTAACCACTTGAACGTTTTTCACTTTTTTTTCAAATAAAATTTCAACTGCGGAATTCTCCTAACTGCTTACCTTAAAGCAGTACATGTGATAACCTTTGTCACAACTATCACACAGTAGTAGCTGGGCCTCATTGTCGTCTTTAGTGCAAATGATACATTGCTAAAACAGAATAAAACACGGCATTTCCATACTGTTCATACATGATAGGAAGATACAAAGAAATACCAGTAAAGAGGTAAGGCTTTATTTGCGCAGAGTATCAATAATTCAACAAGTACTTACCACTTTCATTATTGATTTTTCCCACGCAATAGCCCTGTTCAACTGCATGGCACACAGTAGCAACTGTGCTGCAGATTCAGTTTCGGCCACGGCACGGCGCCATCGCACAAGTGCTGCAGGAACATTGGTTTGCTCCTCTTCTTCATCATCGTCGTCCATGTCGTCCTCTTGATCCGCATTCATTCCACTCATGTTCGAGTCCTCATTGTGCAGCGGAGTGTTGTTTCCACTTTGTCCAGGAGTGGCGGGACGTGTGCTTGTGCCACTGTGACCAGTTTTCAAATTTTCCAAATTCAGCTTTACTCTGCAAGTATTTAAATAAACATATTTAAAACTTTTCATCGACGATATTTCTGATTCAAACAAAAATTACAGGAAAGGAAATGTACAATACATATAAGGGCAAGGCCAACTTGCGACTAAAGCAGTTATTAGTTTGTTCAATTCTTCAAACAAGTAAAATCTAATTCACTTTTTCTTTTTAGATTTTCTTGTAAACCGTGGTCCATGTTTCGAACTTCCGGAAATCAAATTTACTTACAATTTAGTAAATGGAGGCTTGAGATATCTGCGCTCTACATTTTTCTCCAAGGCTAATAATCGTTCTCTTGCTACTTCCAGGGTTCGTCGTTGATTTTCCTTCATATCTTCAGCCTTGACCTCGGGTCCAACAAGCTCAAGGTCATCATCTTCAGTGACCTTTGGTGGTAACTTCCATCCCTGTACAAGCAAAACAAATACGTTTGAGTATTACATTAATTTCTTAGTCGGTAAATAAACGGTCAACAGTTGCTTGCATGCTTCACATGAATTAAATAAATAAAACTTTTATAAATTAAAGAATAGCTACACTTCCTACGCAAACCTTCGAATTTTTCAATACATAATTAATCATATGTAGCATGTATACATAAGGCTAGATTTACACGAATTTTACTCAATAAATATATTAATTCATAAAGTAATACAAATTAAAAAGCAGTATGCATGTATTCCTAAGTGCTCACATTAATATTCATTTAGGTACTTTTGAAAGTTCGTAAGTTGACAAAGAGAATTTACAACAACATTCTTTCTCAAATTACCATAACCAACACATATTTAATAGTAAATAAACTGATATGAATAAATATATAAAATTAAGTAAGTAATCCCACATTCACCACTTAATACCACGAAGCTAAACAAACAAGACAGAAATTTTACTTTTGTCCAAATAAACTTGTAACCAATAATTTTAGTTTTTGTCCTTACACTTTGTCGCAATTTCTGGAATTGTAAAATTAACGAGCATAAATTAAAATTCATTCACTCTTGTACTTGTCTACTACCGTATGACACTTCAAGTTTTTTCAAGTATTTTTTCTCCACTTTCGCAAAATATTGGCAATCCTTAAATAAAATTGTAACATTCACAAGATTCTCAAATATAAAAAATTGAAATGTCCTACGGTACACGAGAAGAAAGGTGTCACAGAAACACATTTGTAAGTCTGTGATTTCATAAAAGTGAATTGAGAGCGTTGTTACTGGATCACATGTAATGCAACACTTTCAGAAATGAGTCAACGTGGTTGTAAACGTATGTATTTTCGACACTGCATTACTTTCTGATCTTTTCAGTTGATAAGGTATGTTTACTACAGAAATGACAAAAAAGGAAAGAAGCATTGGTAATAAACATGGAATTTCAGCCGTATTTTTTCTGAAAATGTTAGCAATATCAAAATGACCCGTAGTTTTATGTGTACTTTTTTTTGTTTACTTTTTAAAATTTCAGCATGTTTATCTTACTCAATAAATATGGTCATTTTATGTTAGAATTTTCTAAAAAAAAATAATTTTTAACACAGCTTGCGGTTTCTGTGTCACAGAAATAAGAAAGGAAGGATGTGCAGTCCCTGTCCTAACCTTGACCTGCAGTGAAGCGGTGTACACTCTTTCTTCCATATTTTCCACTTCCTCCAGCACCACGGTCTCAGAGGCGTGTGCAACATATGGGATCCAGTAGGACGGATCATCTGGTTCTGGCGCACCAACAGCACTGGCTGCAATCGCTTTGGACTCGTCACTTATTCTAATATGAGTAACTGTTAAAGAAATTAAAAAGAATTGTCAGCAATACGTTTACCCATTTTATGGGAAATATTTTCATGGCAGCTTTTATTCTCAGTTTTCAAGATAAACCATAATTCATAAAAATAGTGTGGTCATGTGTGAAACATATTGATTACCCAAATATTTAAAGTCCTGACTTTTAAAAGTGAACCAAAACTAAACCACAGAATTGAGTTAACTGCCAAAGAGCCAACACATATCCGCACTTAATTCACTTTGGATATATATTTATTACCTTTCTTGTTCTTGGTGCACGAGCTTGAAGCATAATCGAGATATCGTGACAAGGTATCGTGCAAACATTGTTCTCTCATACCACGCTGATGCATGTTTTTGTTAACCACTTTCAACTGTTCAGCATCATTAATTCTCCACCAGCCTCGTTGTTTCTCTGCAAGAAATGTGCAATGTATCATAATAGATTGTTTTCCAAATATCATCTGTTTTTAATGTACATAAATTTCAGGCCGACTGTACGCTGTAGTAATGGATCCTGACATTTATTGGAGTGGGGCTCCATGACTTGAAATACCCGTGGCTAAACTAGGAAGCCTTCCCCTCTTGCATTAACTACTGTGCAGGCATTTATAATAAGGAAATGAATAAAAAATGTATCTTTACCTAAGGGAATCGGTTGTGGATGTGAATATTGCACATTGTTCAACAAGCTAGTTGTCATGGTTTCAATTGTTGACGTAGACACAGTAGTGCCAATGGAAGCTGCACTTGTTGTTGTTGCAGTAACAGCCTGGTTGTTGAGTGGAATGCTGAGTCCGGATTGGTTCAGAGAACTATCCAAATTGAGACTGGATTGTGATAGACTAGCAATTGAGAAGTCGGAAGCTGCAAAAAATTGGATTGAGGGTTTTGAACTGCACAAAACCAAATACATTTCTTCTGTTTACCGTATACTTTCCCTGAATGTAAATTGTGTAACCGAGTCGCACTCAGTTACACATATCTATCCGATAATAAATAAAAGATTTTTATTAGTAATTCCACGTCTTTTTCAGCTGCAGCGCTGTATTTGCTACTTATTTTACAACACACATAACTTAAATGTACTTCTTTTTAACTTCTTACCTCTTGACTGGCTGAGATCAAGTGAGGAGTTGACTGATTGGCTCAGGTTGTTCGGTGTCATGGCAACCGAGTTGGATACTGGATTGTTCACTGCCGACGGGCAACGAGTTATCGACGACTCATCACAAGGCATTCGTGGTAAGATGCTAAACCAGCTATTTTTACTCCCTGAAAATTTGAGATATCAGATATATTAGGGTTTTTTTTACGATTGCGTTGTGGTTTACTTGTCAGTTTACATTTGGCAGAATTTTCTTGGCACATAATGTAAATTGTGCAAATTTTGGGCATGCAGACAAATATATTTTGGTCAATTTTCCTAAAAATAGACATGAAAATCTTTAAAGTCAATGCACCAAGCACATTGCACTAAATTTCACAATGATTCTAAAGGAGGTAAAAAATTCAAAAATTCGAATATTTTGTGTAAAATGTGCAGTTTCAAGGAAGCGATGATATAATTTCAAAATTACCTGTATCACTTGTATTAACTGCATCATTCTGACTAGCTCTTTGAGAAAACGACTTGAGCATCTGCTCTGCAGACATTGGCGTCGATGATGACATCATTCCGGGCATGAAGAAGTTCGAACCAAACAGTGCAGTGGACGAAGAGGTGACGCAGGCAGGTGACGAATTGGCTGAAGTTTTGCCTTATGATAAAATAATAGTGCGTTATTTTCACCTTGGCATGATTCATTATTTCCCGTGAGCACAATACAATTATAGTTTAAAGAGAAGAGAAATACGTGGTATCTTTCGAATTTTAAGAGTACCTATTTTTAAACTTTAAACATTAAATACATTCATTTGATACATTGTGCACAAATTACCTGCATCAGCTCCCAGCATACTGTCAATGCTTCTGAAAGAGGATTCCTTCTGTTGCTCGAATTTACTAGGAGAATTCAAAGTGTTATTTAAAGATTTATTTACAATTGGTGACAAGTGATTGAGAATTTTATTGCGATTTCCTTCGTGCTTAGATATGTTGTTGAACAGTTCGGAATAGGACCCATCAAACTTGGAATGAAGCATGGCTGATGAACCATCCGGCACTTTGAAAGCACTGTGTTCAGAGTTCCCGTTCACTAATGGCAGTGATTCAGATTTGGAATTGTACAGCAAGTCCGAGTCCTTTTTCTCGACTATATTTGCTATGGCATCTTTGGCATATTTTAATTTCTCCGTTTCACCACATAAGGTGCCATTCATTTCCTTGGTTTTCAACAATGATGCACCCAGCAAAGGCAAAGGGGGATTTTTCATGGCATTTTTCACCTTTGATATTTCCTCTTGTTTCAACAAAGATATAGCATTATTCTCTCCTTTATTTGCAGTAGTCAATGAGCTAGAATCATCACTAGTTGTATTGTGTTTCCCTGAGTTATTAGGTGCGGCAGTTTGTCTGCTATTCAAGTCATCTTTGTCCACGGTATTGCTATTGGCACAATTACATTTTGTGTCCTTTTTGATGTCGTTATCACATTTGCTTTGGTAGACCTCCATTTTCTCTTCTTCCTTAATGACTCCGTTTATCGCCTTTTCTTCCTTCAATTCCGCTTTGACAGCTTCTTTATTATTTTCCACTGTAACATCTCCGTTTTGGCGTTCCTCTTTGACTGCATTCTTCCCCTCTTTCACTTCCTTTTCCTTTTTGACCTTGACCTTGGAAGTCCTCACTTCTGTTCCAAGAACGACTTGTTCTGCTTTCAAATTTTCCTCCAATTCACCAGATTCTAAACCTTCGACGAAGACACCTCCACAGTGGGGTAGAACCCAATATCTGAAATAACAATTTTATAAGTTTATTCTGAAAGTTATAACAAAACATTTCAATGTCTGCGAAATCCTTTTGAAAGTGTAGAAACAATTGCCTAATTAATTATACAACAATTGCCTAATTATACAAAATTACTTCAATTTTTGAGATGTTATTACCTTCTGCGGAATCTATCTTGACCCAATTCCAATGCACGGAGTTTGTGACCTGTGTCAAACGACTTCTTCTGCATTGTCTCCTGCTGTTTGCCCAGCTTATCAATTTTCTTCTGAAGTTCTTCATTTGTTATGCCTTCTTCCTCCTGAAGTTACGATACACGTACATCTTATCACTGCTTGTTACAAATATGTACCCGATGAAACTGTACCCGATGAAACTTCACATTGCAATCTTTCAAAGTACATACATGGCCCCAAGTCCAAAATACATATTTGATGCTGATAATGAGGTAAGCACCAAAGTACATGCTCTACATGTACTTCACAAAAGAAGATAACTACTTACTTCACAATCTGAAACGTTGCCAGTTGCATTTGTGACGTCACTTTCATTTCCACTCTCATGTTCCTCTTCGTCATCGCTCGGCCGCCTGCTGGGCGTGCCCGCGTTACTTCCCTCGTCCTGGTCCTTGCTGGCCGACACCTCGGCAGCTCGTTTAGCCTCGGCCTCCTTACGAATGCGCTTGGCTCTTACCATTCGTAGCCTATTGTTTGAGTATAAAAATTACAATTATGAACACATTAAAATCTGCATTCAGCACACTGTTCATTAGGCGATCTACTGTCATCCACGTGGGGTTTTTTTTCAATTACTCAATATTTCCTACTTCACTGGGCGAACTTCTGTCACCTGTGCACTTTTTTCGATGAACAATGGAAATTGCCCAATGTAGATTGTACTGCACTATTGTACTTAACACGTTTTCAAAATTTCACGTCCTTTATATAGCTTTCCTGTTAGGAAGTAAAACATCTTATTTCTGCACAACTTACTTTCTCATTTTGCTTTCAGCAATCCATTTGTCCTTTCTAAGATTTTGTACTGTGTCAAGATGTCCTTCAATTTCGCTGGACACAGCCTTGGACGTCAGAAGCTCGTTGCAGAGAAAAGCCAATATACCCGCCTTCTGTGTTGGGTTCATGGCTTGCATTGGTCTCTTCTTCAAAGCTTCGGTGATCTGTTAAGAATTTGATTATTTCAAATGCATAAATAGATGGTGGATTCGAAATTGCCCTGAACATTAGAATGTTATGCAAACAAAATCTGTACCCATCCCGTACATATCAAGGTTTGTAATAATACATAATTGCTAATAAATTTCTATTTTTCTTTCACGGATGTTTGCGAAGGACTTCATAAGTACATAACACTTAATTGTTATATAAAGAGCACATACCTCATTGTCTTTACAGTTGCGCGCCCTAATGAAAATTCTCAAGACTTCGGAACAATTGTGATCCGTCAACTCCACGTCCATAATCTTCTCTCCTGTTGTCGTCACAGCCTTAAAATCAAATAAATTAGGTAAAATCACCTACTCTCAATTTTGTGTTGCAAACTTTATTAAACTTGTGAAAAAATTACAGAAAGTTGTATGCAATTTACACTGGCATCTATTGATCTTGAACTGTTTTGTTCACACCATGCTCAGAGCAAAACATTATAATGAGAAATACCTTTCTAGGATTCGGGAAGCCAGGGTCGTTGAGTGCAATTCTCAGCAGATTGGTTGTCAAGTTCATTAACTGATCAACTTCGTCGTCGTCAACGTCGGTATCTAACAGTGCTGACTGTAGCTCCTCTAAGCTCGGCAATGAATCTGGCTCTGCAAGTTCAAATTATAGGCCACAATTAAAGTAAAAGCAAAACAACGTTTTAAATAGTTTTAGCATTCAAGGTTTTGCAATGTAACGTTTGAATATTTTCCATATAAAAAACGTACTTTTCTGAACAGCAGAGGAAATTACCATGTAAATATACTGATAAACTTACCGAGATCCAAAGCCGATCCAAACGTGTGTAAGAACTCCACCACCATGAGAGCGTCAGCAAAGGCTGAACCTGCTAAGCGCACACCTTGAACATGCTTGTACTCGGGCAAATTCTACAAAATGGAAAAATTAAATCACTTAGAACTCATAGGTGTACAAGTCTTCTTTTGTTTACTAAAATTTGCACTGTTAATGGAAATATTTTAAGAATAAAAACTGAAAGAACTGTACCTCATGATCTTTGAGCATCATGTCTTCCACTGGTCGTCTTAATTCTTCCTGCACTTGATCTTCCATCCGTCTCTGTTCTAGTTTCTGCTCTCGTTCTTTCACAAGTTTTATTCGTTTTTCTTCTCTCGCCTTTTCTCTCTCTTCTTGCTTTTTACGTGCTTCAAGAGCCTTAACTAACATCATGTGCTGTCTTCTACGCTCTCTTTCCTGCAATGCAAGAAGCAACTGAGATTAAAATCACACAAAGTGATATTAAATAATTTAATTTCTCTGCAGTATGCCCAAAAAATATTTGAAAGATGATAACAAATTTAAGGAGTACCGTAGTATTGTGTTACTACAAGGCTGAGTTTTTGAAAACCATGAAGTTTTTTAACAGTCCCATTTTGACACAAAACGCATTTTGCAAAATATTACTATACCATGATGGACATTTGTTTACGGTTCAGATTACAGTAGAACCTGCTTTGAGGGGCCACCCTTACTCACAACATAAATTGGCCGTAAATGACAGGTGGCCTCACAAAGCAGTGTTTATTTTAATGAGTTATCTATGAAAAAAAATTAGAAACAAATCCACATATTGACCGTAAATGCCAATGTGGCCTATCAAAGCAGTGGCTGGTTAAAACAGGTTCTACTGTACTTGTACCTTGACAGTGAAACTTGGGTTTTTTTTCAATAATACTCATTCGTTCAAATTTTGTTGCCATTACACTTTAAAAACAAGTTTAAACAGATTTTTGATTGGATTCATAAATTTGCAAGATTATCCAATAAATTTCACACATTCAGTAGGAGCTGTTAACGGGAAAAATGACGGAATCTATGGCCTACAATGCTACTAAATACAAGTGAAGCGATTAATAAAAAGACGTTTAAATATATCATAAAGTGCTTTGCAACTACATACATATTATGAACGTGTCTGTCCCTGCTAAATGTCAGCCACTTAAGCTTCACAAAACAAAGCCAAAATATAACTGGGATAAAATGCAGTACAATAAAACTATGTATAGCACTGTAACGATGCCTCTTATGCGAAAACAAAAAAAATGCATACTAACAGTTTTAAATTTTTAAGGGAGGGGGTTGGTGGGCAACAACATGTTATACAAGAGCAAGCTTTGAGTGTGCTCTGCTTCCCTCAGTCAAGCAAGATCATAACTGAGCTAAATGTGTACTTTAACATCCTTTTGTGTATTGTTACAATTTCAATTATTCGTCCTGCAATTTGGAATGTAGCTTCTATGTGTGTTCGCCTTGTTCTCAAATCTTATTAAGGATATGCAGAGGGAAGCAATGCGCTTTCTTTTTTTAAGGAAATAAAGTACAAAAATGATATACTGTAAATACTGTGTTGCCATGGTAACGTACCAGAGAGATCATCACCATCATATGTTTGCGTCGCTCACGTTCCTGTGCAGCATGAAACGGAGAGCACATCAGCGACGCATTTACGTCATTTTTACTAGTGGAGCGCGCCCTAGTGGCCGCCTTTGTTTTCACCACGTTAGTGGTGGGAGAGGAGGAGGGGGACCCTCTTCGCTTGGGGTTTTTTTTCAGGACTTTGTGTTTCAATTTTCTGAGTATTTCTATGCTATCACTAGCTCCTTTAAAGGCACTGCTATGTTGGGAGCTGTCCGTGTCTTTCCCAACTCTCTCCTGCTTTGTGGCGTAGGCACTACTGATATTGGAGTCACTAACATAAGGCATTACACTTGGTGAGACCTGCCCGCTCAGTTTATTTACAGTCAAATCAAAGGGGAAATCATTATCTTGTCCAGAATTTTCAGTCTTCCTTTCTGCTTCTGCGTCTTTTTTATCCCCGTCGTTTTTGTCACTTTTGCCATACATGTCTTTAGTTACCTTATCCACCAACTGGCTGATTAAACTTTGATACGATGTTTGATTAGGATCGTCTTGCTTGCTGGATGGAGCACGATCGAGGTTTGCGCCCAAAAGTTTACTCTGTGTTTCGTCAAATCCAAATAATAGGGGTTTTTTGTTCCTATCTGCACTATTATTCATGCTATTTTCACTGCACATTCTTGCTAGCTTATGAGACATAGGACCTAAATCTGACTTTGCGGGATCATCTCCCAAACTTGAACTACTGCCAGACGGGGGTTTGAATAAGGTAGGCATGAAAAATAATTCCTTGTTTAGTGTCATGGTAGGATCCCAATAAGGGAATATGGTCTTCGTATAGTTGGAGCCAGTCTGCGAGTTAAAAGATGAACAAATTTCTTGAAAGCACTTTATCTGTCAAATATTGCTTTGTGTGCTTTTTTCTTGACAGTAAAGTGCTTTGCAATAATACTTTAGATTCGAATTGATTTAGTTTTACTTGTGCTTCTGATCTCAGTTTTGGAAGGTGCCACACGCACTTCTAGAATAAATTTTGCATGCACACACACATTTTGTGAGCGATCAGCTGTTTTTCGAGACACATAGACCAACAATGCTTAAATCTAATTTTCTATTTGTTCAGATAGCCCCTTACAAGTATGGAATAATATTTTCCTACCATCCTGGCGAATACATTATTGGTCTATCTTTCTTTTTTAGCGCAGCACCCGATGTGAAAAGGTAAAAACAGGAAAGGTGTTTTCAAGTAAATCTGTACACACCTGTTCTTTCATTATAACTTGGTGTTGTCTTTTCATTTCTCTTTCCTAAAAAATAAATTTAACTGTTAGCACGAGTACTACGTGGTGGTTTTGAATACTAGTTACTTCACTGAAACGTCTACACATTACTACAATCATGCTGATATTGAAATAAAATCACAAACAGATCTCACTTATACAGTAAGGAAAAGACTGCACTGTTAAGCAAAATTATTCTGAAAAGATATTAGTAACAGTAAGTAATGCCCACATAATTTCATATGGAATTAGGCAAGGGAAGAATCGGTCAACACAGCTGCAATTCTTGAAAATAGGTTGTGGCATTCATGAAAAACGGGTATTTAAAGAGTGTTAGTAGATTACTTTGGAATGTCTATGTTTCGATTTAATTATTGTTTTCATGACAGATGGAAGCTTATTGTGAACCATTGTACGAAGTTTTGCTGAAAGCATGGGCATTACTTCATGACCTTGATCAGAAACTGACCTTGGCCTTTCGGATTGTCTCAGCGACCTTGGACATTTCAAGTTCCTGGCGCTTTCGACGTCGCTCCTATTATTACACCATGCATTAGTTACAAAGGGGTAGAGGCAGCAAGCAGGACCAGCCAGTTAATACGACCAACAGGGTAAAAGTATAAATAACAGAACAGCTAGTTAGAAATAAATCAAAGTTAACCTCGTTTCTGATAAAAATAAGGTTTCCTTTTTTTCTGCAGTGGATATCCACATCTATTTGCATTAACAGCATTGTAAACTACTTCTTTTTTTCAAACAAACTTCTTTGAATTTTATGTGCTACACGATTATTACAAATGTAATAATTTGTTACTTCGAAAGGAATAAACAGTGTCTAAATCTAACCTCAATCATTTGTTGAGCTCTCATTTCTCGCTCGACTCTCATCTGCTCTTGTCGTTGTAGTTTTTCCTGTTGCCGCATGATTCGTTCATGTTCCTTCATCTTCTTCATTTCGATTACTGCAAAGAAATCATGTATATATCTTGCGATTAGTGTATTCAATGCCACTGTTAGTGTCAGAAATACCAATTATTTCATGCATCACAATCTTCGCTTCAAAGTAAGGAATTTCATAGCTTAGAAGACGAAGATAAACTTACACTTCATTTGCTTGGCTCTTCTGGCAGAGTCCCTGGCTGCTTGTCTTTCCAGCCTTCGTTTCATCTTCATTTCAGATAGCCTTCGTGCAATTTCTGAAATAATATGGTATCAAGACTTTAAAAAAACATTGCTCAATACGAGACCTTACCAAACTCTTTTTAAAGTTCACCACCTATAAAACCAAGGACAATCATACATATTGAGGTATGCTACCTTGTTGTTCCATTTTCTTTTGCATTTTCATTTCTGCCATCTGGCGAGCCATTTCTTCTGCTTCTTTCTTTCTCTGCTGCTTTCTCTCTGCTTTTTGTTGCCTAGCAACAATTTTGGCCTTCTTTTTGGTTGCGATGGCAACAAAGCGTTCAACGACTTCCTCCTCGGACAAGGTTCTGTAGCCTTGGTGGGGACGGGAAGATCTTGAGTTCTCCTGAAATAGACACAAATGTAAACAAATGGTGAGCATTGAATGTTGGGTTTAAGAATGATTTCTATTCGTTACTTTTATTAACTTTATTTGAACAAACGCATAACAATTTTGCAAAAGTTAATAAATGAACGAAAATATTTTGTGTCCCATGTACATCTACACCCTAACATAATTTACTTTTGTATTTTCAACTTAAAATTTCATAAAAAAATTACTTACACTTTCCCCACCAATTACTGTGGCCTCCAAGAATTCACCAACGTTAACTCTCAAGCTGTATGTGAAGTTCTCCCGAGTCAAATCAGTTATACCGTTCTTGTCCAGATACTGAAACATCAAATGATTAATAAAATCAGTAAAAATCAACAAATTATTTAACACATAGAAAATGAGAACACTAAAGGATAATTTAAGCACAAATATCTTTAAGAATTACAAATTTACTTATTCAAAATATGAAGATCCAAAGTAAGGATGACAAACCGGTTATCAAACAAGAACGATGTAAAATTTACCCTTGCAACTTCAGGAACACTTTTCAATTTCTTGCCACAGGGAGCAAAGTAAACGACTTCTCCTATTAGGCCACGAGTTCCTATGCCTCTGATACGTGTTTGTCTCTGCCATCTACAAAACCACAACGACCTCTGATGAGTGTCCCTGGCATTTATCGGAATAATTGTTTCTGACATGTCATAAAAAATAGGTCCAGATGGACCTGGGCTCATTTGGCATCAAAATACTTAAGACAATTCAGATCACAATGTCACACGGATACAAAATGTCTGGGATCACATTTCCAATGTGATCAATGAAAAAAGCACAAATATGGCTACCAAACTAGAAATA